>KQ435986.1:80139-93015 GCA_001276565.1 Melipona quadrifasciata | reverse complement strand
TATATGGATTCATGTTTATCAATTTTCATTGCATCCATATTTTAAAATATAATGCGATTTTCAATATCTTAAGCATAGGATTTTGCAATGTGCGTTGACGTTGCAGATTACAGTATTAATATTTATCAATAAATTGAAAATTCCGTGCACAAAATACAAAATACATTTAAAATATAAATAAAATATAAACTGATTATTGTAAATAACGTTATAGAAAATGATTATAGAATTATGAGATATATTTATTTAATTCAAAATTGTTATTACCGATTGAAAATTAATATCTTTTAAAATAGTATCTTGTAGTTTCAAGATAATGTATATTTCATAAAATAATCTACAAAAACACATAGATTTCACGGAAACAACAAAAAACATGATTTCTATGGAAATACGCGTTTTATTGTACGATGGAAGAAAATCAAGGCGAAAAAGTGATGACGCCTCGAAGCAGTAGATGAAAACAGTGCGAACAAAGAATAAGTCGATGAAAAAGAAAGCAAAAAACAAGTAGAAAAATGAAAAAGCGGAACAAAGAAAATACCAGCAAGAAAAGAAATCAGGGAACGTCCAAAAGCAAGTATGGCTGGTATAAAGAAAAAAGAATACGGTTAGTACCGTACGGTTAGTGAACGATAAAGTTCAATGAAAAGAAAACGAAAGATGAAAATTCGAGTATTTCTGTGATTGTTTGCAATGATAGAAAGGGATAAAAGGATACAGTTTTTGTAAATACATTAAAAGCACATGGCATATGTATAATTAAATATATACGAAAAATTGAAAAAGATTAAATACATTCGGTTGCATGCACATGTGAGATTTATTAATTCATAGTAATTAATCTTAATTAATGCGGATATATGGTTACATTAAATGTTGAATTGAATGTGGTTGAATTAAATGTTAGTTTATAGAGTTACGATTAAGATTCTAAATATGCGATTAATGAAATTTTCAAGTTTTATCCAATAAATTCTTATAATTCATAACATTTACAACTTAATAAAATCAATCAATTTCATTCCCTTATTTAACATATTTTTATTTTTGCATCATGTTTGTAATTGCTTATTATTGCTATTACCATTGTCTTTATATCAATTCTTTTACGGCAAAAAATCTATACATTTGTATGTAATAAATATACTTACATTAGGTTAAATTTTATTGTTTTTAAAGAATTTCTTTGAATTAATTTTTCTAATTATACAATATGTCATTACATACAATATTTATATAGTGTAGTGTTTTTAAATGACTATTACAAACTGTTCTATCCATAATTTTATATGTGAAATGGAAATATGCATAATACGTAGAATATAGCAACAAAAAAGAACCACTTTTAGATAATAGTTTCCAAGATTGCTATTAAATTAATAATCATTTTTTAATTTATTTTGTTTCTCATACATCTCTTATGGTCAAAGACAAATTTGATAATTTTCTAAGTTATTAATGATCCCTCTAAATATTATTGATTTTTTCTTTGCTAAGGCGCGTTAAATTCGTGAGAATTATTTACCTATATGATATCTTAAAAGCATGCGGATCGGAACATTTTTATATTTAATAAAAATGAATCAACATGCATAAGCTTGCACATTATCCTCACATAATCTTTAAAAGATCAATATTTACATCTCACAAGTCTCAACTCGAATCTCCACACGTTCATTTGCGTATTAAAAGAGATTGTTTTTTTTTTATATCAAGAATCAATCATTTCATTAATCATGAAAGTTATCTAATCATTTTGACGATAAAAGTCGAAGAATTAACGAGAATCATTGAACATTAAACGATTAATCGGTTTAAGATTAGTTAATATTGAAATATTCATCATTTGATATTATTTATTAGCTCTCCACTTTGACTGGATTGCCTAAAATTTGACCAATAAATTATATGAATATTATAATGAATTTGGGATTTATAATTCAAAGAAGAAAAAATTTTACGCGTGATTTAATTACGACACATCAAGTTACTGTTATACTGTATATGAATGCTCTATGTACATATATATGGAAGGTATTTGTAAAATTGATTTGTTATATATAATACAATATCTACGTTATGTTTTTTACTTTAAATTTTTTAATTGTGGGAGAAAATTCGTGATCAGAATATTGCCTAATTCTTCTTACTTAAAAATTCCATAGCATTACTTTTAATTTTCTCTTATGAATTGCTGCAAGTTTTAATATTAAAGCTTTAATATTAAATTTGTGTTCAAATTATTTTCTATAATTCTAATTCTATAGACGTTAGGCTTCTTGTCCACATAAAAGAATTTATTATTTTATTTAAATATAATTGAATAAGGGCAACGGCTTATCCGTTTTATAATGCTAGTGTCATACGCCTTATATGCCCTATGACTAGAAGCAATTCTACTATTTTTTAGAATTTCGAGATCTTTTAGATCTTATAAATGTCCAAAAAATAAAATGTCAGTCAGCCTTTAAAAACTTACATTTTCGTTCTGTTCGACCACTTTTGTCACGCATTTTGAAGGGAGGAGGAGAGAGAGATTCGCACCGTGACACTGGCAAGAAATTCTAACGCTCTACCATGCTCTTTCGTGGCTATTGTGGCGCGATAGCTTATTGTTTTCTTTCCCGGCCGCTGACTCGCGTGCCTATGTTTAATGTCTAAAAACGATTGGCATGGATCATCCTATCGATATTTAATTTCATCATTTTTAGATGAATTACGTTAAGGCAATCAAACGGCTCGCGCTTCAAAGTAATTAGCCAGTACTCGCCATCACATTCGCATAAAGCAGACTCCGTCAGCAAAGAAATCAGTGCGACAAAAATCAATTTATTACAAATCAATTAGTGCGACAATCAGTTACAAGTCAGTGTGACAATTATATATCAGTGTGAAAGTGCGACGTACTGATCAGTACAATAGTTAAATCTTAATTTAAGCTTAACATTCTGCGTCACTATTCTATTACATCGTATTATTATGTCGCTATTTCGGAACATTACGGAAGATCATAGTCGAATTTGCAAGGAGGTAAAATCGATAATAAAATTATACAGTCTACTCATCATGATCTTCGATCTCCTGTTGGAATCGTTTCCATTTTGTTTCATTTCACTATACTTCACTCACACACTATTCGGCTCAAAATTCAAGCGTTTCAAACTGGATCCATATTGCTTGGTAAATTTAGAATCCTTTTCTTGTGCAAAAAATATTTTCATTCGATCTCCTGTTGGAATCGTTTCCATTTTGTTTCATTTCACTATACTTCACTCACACACTATTCGGCTCAAAATTCAAGCGTTTCAAACTGGATCCATATTGCTTGGTAAATTTAGAATCCTTTTCTTGTGAAAAAAATATTTTCAGTTTGTGGAAATATTGTGGTTAATTTTTGAAAAAATCTGATATGCAATTTTTTATTGTTATTCATTTTGGTCTTATTTTAACTTATAAGAGTACTCTTGAGTCTATCTGTTGCTGAGCAGTCTGTATCTCTTATACCGAACAGCTTTACTACTTTCAGCCTTATAACAGGCTTCTTTTTCTTATGTAGATTGCGTATAAATATTCTCTTCTTATACAAAAGTATCAATTATCTTCTCAAATTAGAAGTTACATAAGTTATATCTTTGTAACTTTAAAATTAAATCACTCTAAAACTTTTTAAAAAGCTTTGAACTTTCCTCCTTCTAGAAAACTTTAACATTATATCATTTTGACGGCAACTCAACAAAATACAACATATCAATACAAAATAATATATGTACAGGATATGCAAAAAGTAAATATCCGTGACCATCATTCTAAATTTCTGGATCGATGAAAATTTGTTTAAAAAATTTGCTCCAAAAATGATCTTAACTTTAAAATTCATGGTCAAAATTTTGTATTGTATTTTTATTTTATTTTATTTTTTTTAATTTTATCATACTCATTGAGAGGAATAAAAATCTCCAAAGAATTTTGGATAAAAAATAAACCACTTTCCATCTCGTGGAAAACAACGTTAAATTTTTAATAACTCTTAATATTTTCAAATAATTCTTAATTCTTTATTTAGAGTTTGTTTTTCTTTTATATTCAAATATAACGTCGTCTCTTTATAGCGGCCTACGTTCCGCAAGTACAAGTTCCGAATACTGATTAGCATAAGCAGCAAGTCGCTGTGCGCCTAGCGTAGAAGTCCTAGCGATCTCGATGTTAACCGGGCAATTGCATCAACAAGCGTCTCTAGGGTAAGGGGTCGCTGCCATCAGTCCCACTGATGAGTCTAGGCAGCGACTCTGAGACGAAACGCCCATAACGTTCCTAAAAATCATCTATCCATTCTCATCATCACTTGAAACCTTTCACTCTCTTATATGATAGAGTTTACAGAAATGAAATTAGAATATATTTTAAACTAAGATCTAAATATATCCTAAGACATTTTGACATAAACAGATTAATACTTTCTTTAGCTGTATTGATGAATAGATAAAAAAGTATACCATTTCATTTAAAACAGTGGAAATCTTTGAAATTTCAGAATTCCTCCATCTACAAAACTATTGCCATTATAGTAACTTTTGTAAGTAAAACTTTTTCATATCTTCAAATGCAACGGAAGGTTCAAATGCAGCTTAGCATTGTATCTCTCTTCTCTGCTCTTCGTTACATTCAAATATTTTCAAAAATAATTACAAGTCACCATCGATTTATCATTACATTGTGATATATCAACAACAAGTTCTTAGATTTCATATTTTTGCTTTCATGAAGCGTATTTATATAACGTTAACCTATATTTATATGATACCTTTTTCAATTCATACTGATGAAATTTGGTCATTTAAACTTTTATATTCTTATATTATATTATATGTAGTCTTTGTAATTCTGTATTTGTAAATTTTCAATAAATGCATAAATTTTTACGACATAAAGACGTATTTTTATTTATAGTAACATTGTATCACGATGTTGAATTATATATTTTTATATATGTTGATAATGTGTTTCATGCAGCAAAATGCATAATGGATGTTTATTATTATGCGCCATATGTTTAATAATATCAATGTACATAAACATTCGAAATTGAATAAATTTTATTATATAATATTGAATAAATTTTAATAAAATATCAAATATAAACTATATATAAATATAGATATTTATTTAATTGCATTCATAAATTGCAAAACATTTAAAATTATAACTCAAAAAAATTTGTCTAGCCTGGTTTCTCGATAATCAGAATCTAGCGGTTTTTTAAAGACTTTTAATGTTCATTGTTCTGACTATAACATAATTATATATCTTTAGTTTACTTTAATCTTTAGTTTTGTCTTAAATCTATTTTCTGTTGCTAACCAATTACACTGCATCTCTTTAATCAATTGATCAGCCTGTTAATACATTCATGTTGCAATGAATAATGTTGAACGGTTTAAGCTTAATGATGCTTGATGGAAGGACGATGGACTTGGGGTATTGAGTAGAAGAAGAAAGTGGTTGATGCGATTCGTCTCGGAGTCACTGCCTAGACTTCTATAAAAATAGTTATCCTTAAATGTAGTTCTAATTGATTTAAGAACATTGAATACTAGGAAGTAAACAAAAAGTATCTATAATATATAGTAAAAGAAAAAAAAAGTAATCTCAACTATTTCCATATGTTATATTGCAATTTGTTATTTATAAATAATTTATATAAAATGTAGATACTTGAATATTTCTTAATCTTACAATATGCAGAAGTGGACAAAATTATTCGCACACTTGATGAGAAATTGTCTGTATTTTGAACTATCGTAGTTTCATAAAAAATTGTTGATGACAATCCAATTGGCTTCATCTCGAAATCAGAAGCCACTACGTCTTTACGTTAATTTTTTTCAAAAATGTTTTTAGATCATCTATTAATTAGAAAAGCGAGAAAAATTCAAATGTCTCTGAAAATATTAAAAAAGTTTTTTTGCGACTAAATCTATCATCGTCTTCTGTTTGTAACTTATTCGAACTTATACGATTTTTTTCTCCATATGAACATTAAAATTAAATGACAAAATCCGACTTTTTGAATTGTTGTCATTTAACTCAGATGTTCAAGTTCGATAAAAAAGTGAACAAAAATCTTACAGCAGGTTTAAAAAGATTGATATAAAAGAAAAACATCAGTCTTCAAGATTATGGTAGATCTAGTCATGAAAGGTATTTTTTAGTGATTTTGGAAGCGTTTAACAACAGTTTTCGACAACGAAAGTTTCCTTGTTTTTCTACATGATGTAAAAACATCTTTAGAAAGAAAGAACTCAGTGATGGTAAAATAAACTATACTTCAAATTGAGGTCAACTCGATCTTATTTTACGATTTTGTTTCACGAAGTTTAGACAATTTAAAATATCGAGCGTGTAAATACATTTAAAAATTTTTCTAACTTTATCATAACCAGAGTATGATATTTAGTTCTATTATTGAATATTTACTTATCGTTAGGGTTGAATTTGCAAATCCTTTTGGAATTAGCTACATTAGCTGTTAATTTTCGAGCTTCTAATCAATTTCATTCTACGATACTTCAAAGGCATCATTCTTCTTTTTGTCAATAAGCTAAGTTATTGATTAGTATAGAATGCATTCATTGTTATTCGAGATTATGAATAAAATTGAAATCTTGTTATTTGAACCTTACATTATGGATTTATAAGTCTTTTGTAGTTGGTTCCTCAGTTATTGACAGCTAATATAATATTTTTTATTTAATCTTCTGATGTAATAAAAATCTTAAACTCAAAAGTCTCAAGTTCCAATTTTTCTATCAAAACTTAAGCCGAGTATTTTGACTTGGTTGGTTTCTTTGTTATGAAACCTTCAAAATTTGAAATTTAAAAATATTAACGAAATTCTTTACATCTTGTTTTTGTTAGTATTATAATTTAGATTTAAAACTAGAAAATTTAGCAACCACATGTATGACGTCATAATTTATCTAGTGTTACTGTGTGATCGTTAAATATTTTTTCAATACAAAAAAGATTAATATCATCTACAAATAGCTCACATTTGATTCAAGTTCATTTTTGGTCAGATCATTGCTACAAAAAATAGCAATATGCTTAAGACTGACCTTCAATAAAAAGTTCCATAAAAGGAACCATTTCAATAAAAGGAAACAACTTACCATTTTCTTTAATCTGAATACATAATGTAATTATTATCACGATTTTTCAAACACTTGCGATAATTTGACAAAAAAATTTGTGGAATAAAAGTTAATCAGTATTAAATGAGCTGACAAACTGCAAAAGTAAATATAAAAAAACTTTTTTTTAAATAAAAAATTGCGATCACTTTGGTTTTTTAAAATTGCATTCTACATTTTGAGTGATGGCTAGTGTCAAGATGAATTCAATGATTTATTATTTTATAACCTTTAGTTGACCTTGAACTTTGAAATTTGAACTCAAGGAAAACGTTACTATAGAAAAATATTTGATTATACAATTTTTATTCTATGTTCTGTATTCCATATTTAGGTAATTTGTGTTATCTTTATACCGAATGATGCAAAAATAAATAAAAAAGAAATTTTTTCATTTAAAACTTTGTTCTTGAAAATAAATATACTTTAATTTGGCCAAGCTGTATATGTAGGGGTGAATAATCAACAGAATTTTATGCACGAAAATATATAAAAATTTAAAATAAAATTTTTCCACTTAAAATTTTGTTTTCAAAAAATAAATTCCATTTAAGATCTCGTTTATTATGCGGATATTTCATAAATTTTTAAATTTAATTTTCTAGGAAATGAAACACTTTTTGAAAAATTTTATTTATTTATTTATTTTCGCGTATAGAATAGATAAACTTGTAGATTATTTATTCCTGTTTAGTTTGCGATAAGTCAAAATCAATTATGATTTTCAAATCTAATTTTTTTAAAAATAAAAAAATGTTATTCTTTGTCTTCAACAAAATATATTTTTCGATAATCTTCCAAAGTTTAAAAAGGTAAAAATCTGTAACTCACGGAATGTTTTTATCATACAAAATGTTGAACAGAAAAGTTTGATATTATTGAATTTAATTTAATGAATTTTACAATTAAATTTATTTACTACAATTTCTATTAAAATCTTTTCATTAAATGAGCTCTTTAGTTGACAAGTGAATTATTTCTTTTCGTAATGTTCTAAAAATTTTCGTGTAATACTTTAAATTAAAAATAGAATATAGTCAAGTGAAGAATAGTAATTATGATAATATTGTTCGCGCGCGTGTATAGCGAGACGAGATCGTGTTTAGTAATGAATGTGGATTGTATGTTCGCGCGCTGAATATCAGGGGATTGTCCCCTCGTGGTAACCTTGTGTCGCGAGAGAGTGAACCTTATTAGTCGAAAGTCGAAGTGATTCTTAATTGCAAGCCGAAGGAAAGCCCGAACGCTTTCTCGGTTCCCTTTCCTTCAGCTTCGGAAAATCGCGGGTCCAGGATGGGGCACGAAGGGTCGGATTCCCGTTGCCGTCGTGGATGATCTTACTAGCCCGTGCTTCGCACGTGTTTGGGAAAGTTAGTGCCATTGTTCAATCCACGGTCGAAGGCCTTGTCTACTTAGAACAAAGTCCAGGGTTTTCTGGCGACACAGGACTGCTAAGGGCACTAAAAAACCAATAAATTTTCCCGAACGTGCCTGCACCCAGACCATGGGTATTGTAGCATGGAAACTCTCCCGAACAAATATAACTTAAAAAAAACTATAATACTAAACTAATGATAAGGTAACGAATAATCAAGTAACATTATTGATTTACAGTTATATTAAGTTTAATGTGATCAATTAGGCTTGAAGAATCGAATGTTAAGTCTAATTCGACAATTTCTTGTTGGACTCGAATATTGTGTGTGCCCGAAATAAATCCCTAGACTTGGGTCCACTGCGATCGATTCGCGAATGAACTTATGTTCACTCAAAGGACCACCCATGACAATGTGGGACTCAATTGCTTTAAGTCGACGTGCTGTTCTATGAAGCGCGTGTTGAGGAAATGTCTCGAGTTGCCCGATGTTCTCGAGTTGATTGCCTTTCCGTATCTCACCAAAAATCCTCTCCGTTTAAGATGTCACGATAGGTTGGTTCTCAAGAAAAAACCGGATGCGCGACGAGAGTGGTCGGATAGAATGAAGACACAAATTCAAATTTTGTAAGATTGACTGATTTCTTTATTTTTTGAGCTATATTTATATGGGTTATTATCATTGTTTTAAGAGTAGTAGGATTGCTCCTGATCATAGGGCATATGACACATAGGACGTATGACACCTCCCTTCCTTGATTCATTTTGGTCCTCCAAAACTTCGTTTGACCTTAGAGTGTAGTGGTTCTTTAAGTGTGGTTTGTCTGAGTATCGTGAGGCAATAGTTGTGGTTGTTGAATTATTACTATTTTGTGTTTTACAAAATATCGTGCGATCGAGTGAATTTTCGGGGATTACATATCTGTTTCCATCAGTAAGAGGAATATATGTTATTTCACTAATTTTAAATATCGCGAAGTTACAATTGTCCGTTTTGTTTCATTTTAACAAGTTTTGTCCAACAATCAAAAAATGGGTTGGAGTTGTGCGTTTGCATGATATATATTCGTCTTTTCTGTTTCAGTAATCGCGGAGATAATTTTGATCTACATTTGTATATTCATGTTGATTTTTCAGTGATTACGGGATCTGTGAACACTTTACCATGTCTCCTTGGAATTAGATATGTTTTCTTGAGTGTCCATTCTTTGTTTCCGATTGTAGTATACAAGCCTAGAGTGAACAAGTATTGAGACTTTACATAGAGAGATTAAAGTTTTGTTGATAGAGGTATACGGGGTCCAGGTTTTCTAAGAATGGTTCGTTTAATGACGTGAATGTTATGGTACAGAATGCTACAGGTATGAGTAATGCAAGAATTATTGAAATCATTTTGAAACACAGTGATAAAGTTTCAATTCATTACCGTGTATAATTATTACTTTACTTTCTCGAGAATCAGGGAATTTAATAACAATTGGGAGGATTTTCTTGGACAATTTTTGCCGGTCCAATTTGTTTTTCTTACATGGAGTAATGCTTTGTCGTCAATGAATATCGTTTTGATGATTCGCGCATCTTGCTTTCGTTTATACTTTCTTCGAATGTTTCGCGAGCATTCTGTAGATATTTCTTGTGTCGTTTTTTCCAAAGTTTATATAATTCTTCGCGGGTAATACTAGGAGTTGTGGATATTGTTGAAGACTTATTTGCTTTGCATTCAAACGTGATTCGAAAGGTGTGTACCCTGTTGCTTTGTGAACTAATGTATTGTGTATGCATATTAGATTTAAATTTTCGTCCCATTCATTTTATTTTTCCTTTATGCTAGTTTTTTTTATTCGAATTTTTGATTGTGGCCTGTATTTTTTCGAGCGAACCATTTGATTGAGGGTAGAACGATGTGGTTTTTATGTGATTGATGTCGAACGCTTTTTTAAATTGTTTCATGAGTTAGCAAGTTTTATCCATTGTCTGTAAGGATGTGCTTTGGTGAGGAAAATACATAAATGTAGTTGGATGAATTTCGGTATTATTGTTGATTTGGTAGGAGTATAAGTATTAAAAATTTGGTTAGTTGATATTGTATGGATAATATGAACTGGTTATTAGAACAGGTTTTAGGGTAAGGTTCCAAACATATCAAGCACAATTTTCTCGTTGGGCTAGGTCGGTGTGTCGGTTATTATAGTTTCTTTTTTCTGTCGTATTCTAGTCAGCTTTTCTCGCTGGCAGGTGTCGCAGTTGGTGATGAATTTTTTTACATTATACTCCATACTTTTCCAGTTGTGATTCTCCTTTAATCTGACGAGCGTCCTGTTTTCTCAAAAATATTGTGTGTTATGTCCATTATGTGATTCTTGCAAGTGTTTTAATTTCTCTTTGTCTGAATATTTCCTAGAGTTAATGGCGTAATGAATTTTACCTCTGTGGCACTTAGTACTCAGAAATTGTACTATGGATGTTAAAAGTATTCGTTCTAATGGGGTGTATCAGGTGTATGTCTTTGATTGCTACAAGAATTCTTTTTTTGGTTTAGTCTTTGTCTTCCGATTGCATGATATTGTTAATTTTGTATAACCATCCATCGTTAAAGTCACTTAAGTCGTTTTCTTTCTGGATTTGCATATATCCTATGGTGTTGAGAATTTCTGTTACTTTGTACGTTGACGGATTGATTTTCCATTCTTGAAATTCGTCAAACATGTTACTTGGACCTGGTGCTTCGTAATCGTTGTCTGAGGAAATTTCAAAGTTTTCTGGGTTCCAAGATTCGAGCACTGATTCATTGTTATATTCTATGGTTCTGGTTATAATTTCGTCTACCTGTTCCTGGGTTGTACGTACTCGTGAAAGTGCTTTGGCAGCGGTGTTGTCTTTTCTTCTGGTGTATTTTATATCGTACTTGTATTCTTCTAGCTTTAATCTCCATCTGATGAGTCTAGATGAGGGATTTTTATGTTTTGTAACTATTTAAGGGCTTGACGATCCGTGCAATGTCGTCCAAACAGATATTGTTGTAGTCTTTTGGTTGCTCATACTATAGCTAATAGCTTTTTCTCTTAGGTTGTGCTGTAATTTTTTTCAGGTGCGTTGAGTGTTCTCGAGATGTAACAACATGGATGTCTTCCTTGAGAGGGTATTGCTCCTACTCTTTCATTTAAGGCATTGGAAGGTGAAATGTTTTGTGAAGTCTGGGTATTTGAGTATTGGTTCTTTGTAGCATTTTTGTTTCAAATTGTCGAAAGCTATTTGTTGAGAGTGAAATGGTATATCCTTCTTTGTTAGGTCTGTTAGTGGCTTTGCAAGTTTTAAAAAGTTTGGATGAATTTTCGATAATATCTGGTTAGTCCTAAGAACGATTTTATATCTATTGAATTTTTGGGTATTTTAAAATCTTGCACGATTTAAATTTTATTTGGGTTCAGTTTTACTCCGTCTTCGGTTATCAAATGTCCGAGATATTCAAGCTCAGACTTCAGATATTCGCACTTGTCTGGTTTAATCCAGTTTCTCTTATGCGTTGGAATATAATAGCTACATTTCGATTGTGTTCTTGTATGGTACTTCCGAAAATAATTATGTCTTCGAAGTAAACAAGGCAGTCTTTTCCAATCAATCCAGCGAGTGCTTCATCGATCATTTGTTGAAATGTTGCGGGTGCATTCTTGAGTCCAAAAGGTATTCGGTTGGAATGGAAATAACGAAGATCAAAAAAGCGGTATATTTTTGGAATCTAGATGCATAGGGTTTGGTGAAATCCAGCGGATAAATCTAATGCGGAAAAGAATTTTGCTTTGCCCAAGTATGTCGTCTATTTTAGGTAGAGAATATGCGTCTTGATCAGTTTGTTCATTTATGTTGCGAATGTCTATGCTGCTTTATAACTGTTACACCGTTGCATTGATTCCCCGCTGACGGCGGACTTGCTTTATGTGATTGCGAGTGCTGGCCAATCACTTTGAAGCGCGAGCCTTTGCTTGCGAGTTTGATTGCCCTAACGTAATTCTAAAAATCTAAAAATGATGAAATTAAACATCGATAGGATCATCGATGTCAACTGTTTCTAAAGGACGCTAACATAACAGGCACGCGGGTCAGCGGCCGAGAAAGAAAACAATGAAATGCAATAGAGCGTAGCAGACGTTAGGACTTCTTGCCAACATGAAAAAACTGACAAGCCTTTACTCTTATTTAAACATATCTAAATAGGATAATTAATTGTTTTATGTGGACAAGAAGCTTAACGTCTTTCGTACAGAATAATTCTAACAATTACAATTATAGAAAATGACCTGAACAAATACA
>KQ435986.1:4365-16906 GCA_001276565.1 Melipona quadrifasciata | reverse complement strand
CATTATAAAATTTGAATACAGAAATACATGTAAATTAAATTATAATTTTTTTAATTGGAAATGAAATGTAATAGCTGTGATAGATCTTAGAAATGTAATAGATAATAGAGATGTTCTAATTAAATTATTTCGAAATATTATTCTCATATATGTATCTTTCTCATGAAAAATGTAAATTTATTTTCTATCAACAGTTATTAAGAAACAGAAAGAAGAAGAAACTTCGAAGCATATTTTACCACCACAACTTCATCCTTTTTAATTATAGTTACACAAAGTTGCGTATAAATACATGTTATGTTATGGAGAGGAAGGCAAAATGTACACGTTCGAATAACCTATATCGCTTGACGTATAAGTAACGGCGAGCTACCTGTCAGAAACAGGTATTAACGTTAAGCGACAGGAACCCAGTAAGAGTATGGAATAGTTGAACGAAAATATTTGTGCTTTTCTTTAGTTCCATAAAATTTATCAAACAATCCACCATGGCCGATACATTGTTTATAGGAGACTGGAAACAGAACTTATATCCCGATTGTTCACAGTTCGATAGATAACTAGTTATTATCTCGTGTTTTTGACAAAAACGACAAACTTCTGTTTTCTATTTTGTTGGAAAAGAAATATTTATATTTTAATTAACAGTATAATATTACTATCAAATGGCTCACTTTTATAACTGTTAATATGTAATATCTGTAATGCATGTTATTTAAAGTTCCTGAATTTAACAATAATGCTTAATCTAATAATAATAATGAAACAATTAACAATGTATTATCTTTTCTTAAAATAAGATATTAATAGTTAAATAGTAACAAAATATGTAATGATTTTTATGTAATGGTAATATATATGTCATGTTTCTTTCGATTAAATTTACAACTAGCATTATGTAGTATGTACTATATATAATGTCACCTGCACTTTTATAAATTATATTTTTTTATGCATTAGTCAATGTAGTTCGACATGCTCTATAAAAAGCTATATGTTGAAAAATTAATTTATGTAATGTTTTAATTCTAATTCTATAAAATTTATAGCATGAAAGATAAGGACAATATGAACATAAGAATAACGTTCCCCTTTTCTCGTCTTTCATACAATACAATAGGTTCTACAAAATTAAAATTAAAATATTTCTTAAATTATTAACTTTTCGACATATATGGGTTAATACTTTTTTATACAAAAGCTGCATCGATTAATGTATAAAATATATATTACTGAAATTAAAAAAGTGAAACTGACCATGAAATCTCGGAAATGCTTCCACATAGGCAAATCTGGTCTATGTCCTCCTCGAAACAGAATGTTTGTTCCAAACATTTTTTCGAATAATGAATAGTATTAATAGTAATAATTACATGGAGAGTTTAAAATGAGACAACCTATTTATAGAATACACTATTTTACGTAAGATATTAGAAGTTGTTTTCTCCGGAATATAAATTATATTAGGGTGTCCCCTAAGTTTCTTCCCTTTTTTTCATGCGAAATGAATACACGATATTTTTTGTTTAAGATGGATTTATTATGTTATATATGTACCGTTCTGTTCTATAACCTTCTTCCATCTCTCAGAAAGCCTCATTATGCCCTCTTTCCAAAATTGTTTAAGTTTACTTGTAAAATATTCATCTAGGTGCGTTTTTATTTCGCTTATGGATTTGAAAGATTTACCACGGAGAGAATTTTTTAAGGAGAGGAACAAGTAGTAATCGGATGGAGCAAGGTCAGGGGAGTATGGAGGATGAGGTAGAACGTCCCAATCAAAACTGTAATAATTTTTGCCTTACGGATAACGCAACATGCGGTCTTGCGTTGTCGCCTCGTCGGTTCGCCAATTCTGGCCATTTTTCTGCTACGGCTGCTTTCAATCGATCCAGTTGATTGCAATATTTGTCAGCATTGATCGTATCATCTTGAGGAAGGAGCTCGTAGTACACTACACCTTTCCAGTCCCACCAAATGCACAGAAGAACCTTCTTCGGACGAAGTCCAGGCTTCGCAACAGTTGAAGGTCTATTTTCCTTGGACCAAGTGCGTTTTCGATGCACATTTTGGTATAAAATCCAAGTCTCGTCTCCAGTGACAAGCCTCTTTAAGAAAGGATCCCTTTCATGTCGCTGGAGAAGCAAATCGCACGTAGAGACGCGGTTCATAAGGCCGGTCTCAATAGGTGTGGAACCCAAACTTCATATCGATTCGCATATCCTATCTTGATTTGAAAGAGCTCTTGGACGATTGAAACCGATGCCATAAACGGCTAAGAGATAAGCCTGTATTTTTATATAAAAACAGCCACTTAGAGTCACTCATAGCGTGGCGCGGAAGAAACTTATGGGTCAACCTAATAAATATCGACTTGAAAGTTTAATACGTTAAATGGCGCGAAAAGATTAATATTTTATTGCAATAGTAAGTTTTTTAAAACTGGAACGAGTGTGACCTCCAAAATTGTTTAAATATAAATATACATTAATTTTTCGTTAGCTATTCGATAATTATTATCAATCTTAGCAACTTTTATTTAAAATATTTTTTTGCATTCTGCATAGTTAAAAAATTGCAGTAATAAATATCTACTTTTTTCAAGAATAACTTTAAAAGATATCTTTCATTCATTCCTACGTATTTATTTTTTTTCTCTTTCTAGAACATTTTTTCTGCATACAAATATTTTTTCAACAAATTGTAATGTACCAATCTCAAAAAGTTACAATATTCAAAAGTAATGAAGTTCATTCTAGTCTAACTAGCGATAATATATAAACAATACTCAACAAAAATAATCAATAATATCATGATTTATACCTGTTGTAGGGTATCTCTTTCATAACTATCCTATATACATTTAAGTGAGGCCACCTAAATATCTTTCCAAACTGTAATGATACAAAAAATATTTTTTACCTATTGTGAATGGTATTGGAAGACCTATAATATATTGGTAGGAATTTTTTTTAAGGTCATTGATTCTTTTTTGATATTTTTTTATTGCATCGGGTAGCTAGTAAAAAAGTACGTTTAGATATGTAAAGAACATGACCTTGAAATGACACACATCGAAAAATTTAAATTTCACGTAATTAATTCAATTATATTTATCTCTATCGAGATCACTGATCTTAGCTAATAAAATTGTATTAAAACATTCTAGAAGATTTAATCATACAATGTTTAAAACAGTATTTACTTTTTTTTAAGTTACTATCATCACAGTAGATGTTCAAAGTGTTGAGTTTGTAGCGGCTAGCAGATGTTGGAAAAATTCCAATGCTACAAAAAGCTAGGAGACTTTACGACTCTCAGGATATACGAGCTGTTGAATAATGACGAAGGCCATGTTTTGTCCTTAAAGTGCGTGAGACAAAGTCCGCACCGGGTAATAGTAATACGGCCGGAACAGCAATTGCGAGCGTCGTAAATTCTAGGATTAGGAAGGGTCAGCACTCAGGCCAGCGGGCCTGATACATACCAGATGGTAGCGTGCAAGGCCCGGAAAAACCCCGCTACGTCGCGAGGAATTCGGGGAACGAGAAATTCGGAGAACTGTCCCCGGAGAAAGTGCAGCCCCACTCTAGGAAGAGTAGGCGGCGCAATTTTCCCTGACAGTCTAATTGGCCAAAGCTAAGAAAACGCTTAGCCAATTAGAGACGAAAATCCAGTGATCGACGTATTTAAAAGACAACGCGATCGAGGGCGGAGGAGGATGATAGAAGTACGAAAAAGTAGTGAAGAGTTTAGTTCACGCCGTCCGTCCGCCCACGATATAGAGTGACTCGTCCGTCACCGTGATCGTAGTGTATTAGTGTATGTTGAATAAAGTGTTTAAAGAGAAACATCAATCTCGTTAATCATATATCCCTCTCCAAAAGTTTCTATGATAATGCACTGTCTGAAATATAACAGGCGTAATGATCTGTCGATGGTTTCCGATTGCAGCAGTAAAAACTCTAACTACTCGATTTTTCATATCCTCAGATGTAATTAGACGTTTTTAAACTATTTATTTCAATTCCCCCCCCCCCCAAAAAAAAATCCATTGGAATGAGGTCTGGTGAACGCAATTGCCGTGCAACAACTCCATTACGACCAATCCATCGATTTCTAAAATTTGCTTGACAAAGCGTCAGACAATCACCATTCATACCACATTCTTAGACGAATGATACATCGTGCATGAGCATTTCTAGTTCACCTTGCAAGAATGTTGCATACTTTTCTTCGTTTAAAGTGTCGTTAATGAAATACAGATCAATTATTTTATTATTCAAGATGCCGCATTTACTCTTCAAGGTCTTTGTTTCTTCACTAATCTTCCTGTGTGGATTCTCGGTTGATCAGCAATGCATGTTTTTCAGATTCAACTCACCATGATTGGTGAAAGAGGAATGATTGGTCACTTTCGTATCGCTGCAAACTCCACTGAAAAAACGATTATAAAAGAATACGATTTATAAAATGTGCTGTGTAGATCCTGATGTAATAAATATAAATGATGTAGTATTATGCTAGTTTTTAAAATGTTATTCTCGCACTCAAGTTATCTTAGACTCACATATGAATTTTTATTAACTTTAGCTACAATTCCTTTATTTCTTTCGTTATTAATAATTTTAGTCCGTACATATTTTCACAACGCTGCCAGTTTGACGAAAATTTTTGGTCACCTTTGTATTTTATAATGGACATTTATGATTAAGAAATGTATCTCTGTACATGTGTCTCGAACTACTTTTCTCAAACACTGATCATTTTTACCATAAATAAATACTTGATTTTTTCTTCTACTGAGTATTTCATTATGAATTACTGACAAATTTCTATACACTGATATGGATTTCAAGCTACTAGAAAAGATTACTATTGACGATGTAATAAATAGTTAATAACATCTTTATTTATATTTAAGAACGTCGCGTCTTGGCCAAGGTCTCGATAGAGATAAATTTATACGTGAAATTAAAATTTTTTAATATCAATGTCATTTAAAGATCGTGTTCTTTACATATCTAAACGTACTTTTTTACCAGTCACACAATGTAATAAAAAAAATATAGTTGGAAGGAGAAAAAACATTAGTGACCTTAAACAGTTCTCGGAAAGAATGACTTAAAGAAAAAAAAAGTTCTTACAAGTTATACATCTTTCGATAACGATAGGTAAAAAATATTTTTTGTATAATCACAATTCGAAAAGATATTTAGATGGCCACATTTGAATGGACTACCCTGTATATATATACTAATTGTAACGCTTGTTCTTATTACGCAGATCTGTATATACAAATATGTATTTAATATATGTATGTCGGATGTATACGTACACTATATATTACGTACACTATATATCCACACATTAAACACACGTTAGTGTACACTATATATATCTTCTGAACATTATATATATATATATTGTAATATAGAGTTATTACTTATTTTAACGTTATGTGCATAGTAACTATATTTATTGAAAATTTCTTGAAAAAATTTTTTTTGAACTTTTACAAAAATTGTTATAAGTGATAAAGTTTATTTTATAGAGACATTTAATAAATAACATATTCATAAAAAGAAACCATTTTCTCACTCAGTTTACTTCTAACTGATTTCTGTGTGTATTTTGAGTGTAATCTTTCACGAACTCAATATTTTTAATTATTTGCTTCCAGATTTTTTATCTGCTTCTTGATTCTATTGAAATGTAAATTCAAACACCAACTAACATATAGAGATAATTTCAATCTTTGATAATAGACTATTAATATGTTTTACTTTGAAAATTATAAATAACTTGCCATGAATCTGTACATCCAACAAATAAAAATTGGGTAAAGATTCTATTTTAATTAAAATTTGAAATATTTTTGCTATTTCTAATAACAGGAAAAAAGCATTATTGAAAATGTATAATTCAAAAGAAAGGCAATGACTTAACATTCGTTTTCTACACAAAATATTTTTCTATTAATATTCATTATTTTTTTTATATGACATTGATCGTATTATTTTTACTTGTACTCTTTTCGTTATAGAATATCTAAAAGAAAAGATATACTTCTTATTGGAGGGTCAAATTAAACTTTGAAAAATAAAAATTACATTTATCAGAGCTATGTACAAATGTAAAAGAAACATAAAAAAATGTTTCTTATTTGAATGAATATTTTTTTTAATTGAATGAATGTTTATATTATTGCCTGTCAGAATACATAATTGTAAGCTCAAGTTCATCTCATTAATTCTGTTGCGGCGCGATGCTTCAATTGGTATGATCGCGATTCGCGCGCTTGTATTTGAGGCGAATAGCGACCTTGTGTGAAGTATTGTAAAGAGAAGAAAGATGATACAATTTCGATAAATGATCAGAGATCACGAGTAGTGGACTGTATTGATTTCAAATGAAGTACTAGGACTACAGTTTTCGATTATATAGTATGCGATTGCTCATAGTAGAATAGTGATAATGACTATAGCTTGAAACGTATGACAACGCACTGACATGATACGCACTCAGTGGTTGTATTTTCGTGCGCAGTGATACACACTGACGCACTGTTGAGTATAGTAACGCACAGAATTGAATTTAATGCATTACTAACTTCCCCGCTGACGGCCGGTCTGTTTTATAGGAAAATGATGACGAGCGCAGATCAATCACTTTAAACTGTGAGCCGTTTGATTGCTCTGACGTAATTCCTCTAAAAACGGTGAAATTATTAAGCATTGATACAATGATCGATGCCAACTGTTTTCAGAGGATATCAAACATAACAGGCACGCCGTTCATCGGCCGGGGAAGAAAACAATAAACTATCTCGTCACAATAGCTGCGGTAGAATGTGGTATACAGAACCCTTGAAGTTGATTTAACGTGCCTGTACCTGGCATGAAGCCCTACCAGACACGGCCCCTACGGGCGTGGGACCGGGATTACGCCCGGTCAACACGCTCCCGCAAGAACGAGAGCTACCAATTAGCCCCAGAGTGCAAACTCACAGGGCCAACCTTGGGTCGGCCGGGACCTTTCTAACATCCCTACCGGTTCTGCCTGCCGGTCAGCGAGCTGATATTCGGCGCAGCTCACCCGCCGAGGCGATGAACGCCTCTAGCCCGCGACGTGGGCTCTACCACTGCCCCCGAGAGTCCAACCCAAATGGCCGGCAATGGAGGGTTGCTCCTCCGTGGGCTTATCACGCCGACCCCCTCGGTACCAGTGCATGGATCATACTGGTCATACCCGTCGCAGAACCAATCTGCTTCCAATTGAGGTACTTGCACACCTCGACCTGGGTGGGGCCGACTCGGATACGTGGAGTCGTCACTCTCCAAAGGCCTCCGGGTTACAGCCCGGCAGCCCTCCTGCGACCAGAATGTGGTATACATTAGGACTTCTACCAGCATAAAAAAACGGGTAAGCCGTTATTCTTATCTAAAAATAGAATGGTAAATTGTTTTATGTAGACAAAAAGCCATGTCTTTTGTACGCATAATTCTAATATATCTAATGTACAGAATTATGAAAAATCGCCCGAATAGATATGCAACTTACTAGTATAACCGATCGTCTGTCAAATTAATAGATATTGGATAGCTATTTTATCATAGAGATTATTTGACTGAATCAATGCATGATTACAATAATTGTCTATGGAGTAAATAAATGCGTGTAATGATATATATTGATATCATAATATTTGTATGTATATTATTTTGACTTTTTTGATACGGACATTTAATTGCTATTTCGGTTCTGTTGTTGCTTAATCTTCTTTCTTACAAAACTAGAAATCAAGATTTAATTTATTCATGACTGTGGAATCATACATCTCTGAGCCAGTCGAATTATTATGTTCTCACTTCTATACTTTCAATAATAATAACATATCATAAATCTGTAACATATTGTCAATGCATCGGGAATCAAGGAATTCTCCTTCAAGTTATCCTTTTCACTTTCTTGAAATTTGCTAGACGAGCAAACTACTCATAGGCCGATACATTGGCTTTAGGTGCTTATGTAAAAATTGCCATGTGCTGATATTCAGAGTTATGGAGAATAACAATTGAATTACGTCATGAATTACAATAAAAGTTATAATAATTCAGTCACATCGTATTTCATTCTATTATTATTAAGTTTCTTTATTTAATTAAATTACAATATAATTCGTAATTCAGATCTCTCATTCAATTAGATTATAATTTAATTCGTTTCTACAATCGAATGACAATGATGAAATAAAATTTATTCAAGAATCAGAATTAATATTTAAAAAGTAAAGAGATGCAAAAAAGCGAAATTCAGGCATAATAAAATTTGGAAAATGAGGTAAAATTTTCAAGGCTAAAGCAATTAATTTCAGTGGTGAACATGCTATTTATAAATTTATTTATATGATCAGAAATAAAGCGCGAGACGAGATCGTGATTAGTAAAGTGTGGATTGTATGAATGCGCGCTGAGTATCGGGGGTTTGTCCCCTCGTGTGGTTACTTTTTGTCGCGAGAGAGTGAACTTTAGCTATCGAAAGTCGAAATGATTCTGAATTGCAAGCCGAAAGAAAGCCCGAACGTCTTCTCGGTTCCCCTTCCTTCGGCTTCTGAAAATCGCGGGTTCAGGATGGGGCACTAAGGGCCAGATACCCGCTGTCGTCGTGGGTGATCTCGCTGGTACGTGTTTCTCACGTGTTCGGGAAAGTTGGTGCCATGCTTCAATCCACAGCCGAGGGCCTTGTCTGCATGGAACAAAGTCCAGCCATGTGGCCAAGGTTTCTGGCGACACAGGCCTGCTAAGGGTACTAAAAAACCAATAAATTTTCTCTGTACGTGCTTGCACTCAGACCCTGGGTATTGTAGCATGGAAACTCTCCCGAACAATATGTTTTGAGTAAACATACATTTAAAAAGAAAAATAGGTATCTTATTTACCTAATTTACAACATATATAAAGAAAAACAGCAATTACCAAATGTACTTAAAAAAAATTAATACGGAAAATTAAATGAAACATTACTTAAAAAAATAAAATAAAATTTGAAAAAGTCAATAGTGAAATAAAATAGAGCATTTTCTAATGAAAATAGAAACCAAGAAAGAACAATGTTCTTAGTTTTTTACTAATTATTTACAGAATTATATTGATTGAAGTTATCAATAATAACAATTATCAGCCAATTTTAAATTAGTTCTAATATATACTCTTCTTTCAAACATTTTGTCATTAATATTGCTTGATTTTGAGAGGTTAGTCGTTATAATATGAGAGAACATCTTTTCTACAACTGCAGATAAAGCAAATGATATATTATATTTAATGAAAATTCTTTTAATTGATGGATATCTATCAAGTAGAAGCATACCTTGCAATAATTAAAATATTGAAGTACACAGAGAAATTTAATGATATCGATTCACATTTTGAAATTCTAAGTAATTGTAATATATTATAATTCATTTCAATTACATTGTATTATATTTCAAACATATTGTAATTCAATTAAACTCGTAGTTATAGTACTCATTAAATTAATTTAAAAAGCTCAATTATGTAATTGAATTAATATGTTATTAAAATATAATGTAATTAAATTATGTAATTGAATTACGATGCAATTCAATTGCAATTATGCCGATATTTGGGCCTTTTTTTTCGTTCAAATGTTCTTTATAAAATTCATGAAAATGTGCATATCAAATCGGCCTTGGCAATTTTCAGATATATCACGTATTTCGGATTGGCAGTAGAAGGATTAAAAATTAGTCGAAAAAATAAGACGATTGCTGATTTATTAATTAAATAAATGATCTTGTTTGTTATCATAGTATAAAAAAATAAACATGCTCAAATATTCTTTAAGCCTTTCTAATAATGTAAGAAGGTATATAAGATTTCAAACACATTTCTATCTTCATTTCTGTATCCGCAGCACGTAAAATAGAAGTATTGTATTATATTTTCATACGTTATATTTCTCATACTCATTTCCTCTTATAAGTAGTTCAACACAATGCAATTTTCAATCCTCGGATAATTTAAAAAAACTGTCATTAGAATTTAAGTAAAAATTATTAATTTAAACAATCTTTTCAATTTTATAAAATATCAGTCAAATCTTAACAAAGTGATGTTAACTGACATTGTAATATTTCATAACATACCCTATTTACTTTTAGCAATACTTTAGATATTTTAGCATTTTATCAAGCATCGTGTGAAAAGTTTAAATTTACTATTTTCACTATTTTAATTACTAGTAATTGGTAACTTAGAATTAGATTAATATAAATATAATCAAATACTGCTTTTATTGAAATGATTTTATCATTAATCATTAATAAAATAATTTAAATAACATCTCAGATAGAACTGCTATACATACTTATTTACTTGCATATATTATAATTTCACGATTATCTTTAAGCTTTTAAGTTCCAAACGGACATACACGTCCTAGAGAAATTGCAAAATATTCTGGAATAGAAATATTAAATTCTTTTTAACTGAAGTTTCAATTGCATGTTAATATCTTTGTTAATGTATTCATTAAAAGTATGTCAATTACATAATTTTGCTTAATATAATTAACTTTTTCAGTTCCAAGACAAATACATCCCAGATAAAATTTTAATGTAAATTCTTGAAAATTTGTGCACAGGATTTTATTCAGTCGAAGTACGAATATCCCTATTAAAGGGCCTAGGATTTCTCAAATACGGGTTTCGAACACTCGACTAGCACAAGCCGCAAGTGGCTGCGCGCCTAGCGTCGATGTCCTACTGATCTTCGACGTGTTAAGCAGCAGAGTGTGCGGAACCCCGCTAGGATGGGTGCGAACCAGCCTAGTAGGTTTAGTTATAACAAGCGTCTGGGGTAAGAAGTCGCTGCCATCAGCTCCACTGAGATGAGTCTAGGCAGTGATTCCAAGACGAAACGCAAAAACTATCGCTCTCTCACTCCCACTCCTTACTTAAAATCTTTCCATTCGTCCTTCCACAGCTTACACTCCTCCATCATATAAATAAACTCCCTTTAATTCTTTATAAAATATATTGTAGATAAAAATGCTGTTTATTAAATAACAATAATGGTGATTAAATAACAAATAATTAAACAAGACAAATAACATAGATTAACAACTCAAATAAACTTTTTAAACAACACAATTAACTCTTTTTAAACAACACAATCAATTCTTTTTAACAGTTTAACGCATTCTCGTGACTCCCATTGACTACTTTTTGCAACTTGCCTTAACTCTTCTTTTTTTCAAAAAGAAAAGCGATCTACGCCAACGTTGCGTTTTTCGCACCATATTCACACTTCTTTTTTCTCACGCATTTCTTTGATCATCTAGTATAATTAAATGCAACTAAAATAATCTACGATACTACAATATATAATTTATTTTATTATGAAAATGTTATTTTAATTATTTGCGATTGTTGCCATTACTTCGCTATAAAAAGGAGTTGCTTTACAGTTTGTAGCAATTATTGAAATTTTTTATTTCTATATTTTATATGTGATGTCTTTGCTATAAAAGATAATTTACTTTTAATACAGATAATAATAGGACATACATGTTCCATTGTTCGTATTGGGACATATGGAAAGTCTTCATATAAATTTGTTAAAAATTTTTCATTTTTATATATACAAAATAAAAAAAAAATGCAGAATTAAGTCCTCTGATTCAAAATTTAAAAAATGGTATGGAAGGAGTTAAACTACCGATTAAAAGAAATTTTAAAGTAGAAAATTCCAAGAATTCAGTAATTCTGTTTCTGAGGATATATTTTATGCTAGGTTTTAAGGAATGTGAGAAAGAGAAAATTAACTCATCCCAGTGAGACCGGCGGTCTCTTCGCCACCCCCCATCCTAGCGGTGATTCTGCACTCTTGCTTTGCTTAACGTCGAAAAATCTGTAGAACTTTGACGCTAGGTGCACAGCCACTTGCGGCTTGTGCTAGTCAGAGTTCAAAACTCGTAGTTGAGGAATCCTATGCCGCTACATCTGTATGAACTACTCAATTATGTATGTATACAACGTACTTCCATACTAAATTATCAAATCTGAATTACAGAATGGAACTCTGTAATGCTTGTATTATATTTAGTGATATTATGGAAGTGTATCGACAAATTTTTGAAAAATAATGTAATTATTTAGTATATTTTAATATATTTTAGTACTAGTTTAAAAAATTGAATAAACTTTTAACTTTAATGATATAATTTTTTTTTAATGATATAATTATTTAGCTATTATTAATTTAGTATAAATAAAAACAAGAATTTGTTTCTCTCAATGTACAAAAATTGAATTTAGATTGTATATTTTGGGCATTTCCAAATATCATTTGCATAATAATGCAGCTCATTTCTCATTAAAATGTCTTCATTCGAAATTCTACATCGTTCATGATGAAGTTTTAGAATTTTAATGTTTTCAATTTATAAATCATCTATGTATTTTGCAATAGTTGAGATGGTATTTTGTATGCTATCATAGAAACGGAACTTCAGA
>KQ435984.1:257073-268128 GCA_001276565.1 Melipona quadrifasciata | reverse complement strand
CCGGGCCCTCGGATCCCTTCGACGCGGAATGGGCAGAGATAGCGGCGAGAAACCTGAGGCAATCGAGCACGACGAACCCTTTCATAATGCCAAACGCCACCCAAGCGTTTCAGGTACAATTGTAGCGCCAGGAATTCGTCAACAGCGTGGCCAAGTACTTCCGTTCGAGTACATAGTGACGGCTCCACGTCCGTTCTCCACGCTTCGATCTCTCGCATGACCGGAAGTATTACACGTAGAACGCTTCAACCTTGTCGGAGTCGCGAGATTCTCTGGAAAGAGGATAGTATTCCGGTTGGGACGAGATATTGTAGATTCCAAGCATCGTACTTGGATGTAACGAAGATTCCTCGAAGAACAAACCAAGAGGAGCGACGCATCGATCTCGAAGAGATATGTTTAGTAGCAATGATGATATAGCAGCAAATGAGCACAAAACACGTACCCGCAAAGAAGCGTTGTTTCTTCTTTTTTTTTTTTTTTTTTTTTCTTTAGACGTTAGTAGATTACGCGCACACAGCCTCGATGACCTCGAAAATTTGGATACGAGAGAGGAGGAACAGAGAACTTGTTAGAATTGTGTCTTTGGGACCACGCGCCCGATCGCGTTGGCAAACGTGGATTTTATTGTACGATAACTGTTTCTAGATGTCGCACATTGTTCGCAGAGGAAGCTAGATTACCATCGCTCTGGTATCGATAACATACTTAAATGCCTGTCACTGAGAGTACTTAATCGAAACGAGATGTAACAGTAATCTCGAGTAGTTTAGACTGAATACGGTTACCGTCGTTCTCTGCATGATGAAGCAAAATTTCTACGCACCCAAGATTATGCCGCACCAATCTGATGTTTTGTCGAAAATAACAATAAAAGAGAAAAAAAAAAACGCCGAAAAAAAAAAATATATATAAATATAAATATATATATCGTAAAAGATATAACGATGAGAAAACACGATGCTGGTAGCATAGTCCGCTCGACGAAAAAGGTTGTTATTTTCCTTTGTCGAATGGTCAATGGGCAGGCAACGTGTATGAATGAAAAATTCTGTCGAGCTTACCCGGCTCGTGGTATCGAGGAATTGACGAACAAGAGGAAGAATTTAGATGGAAAGAGAGAGAAAGAAGAAGGACACCGACGTGTGCAGCCCTTGGCCATCGATTTTAGGCCACTTTTCAATAGATCTCCTTTTTTTTTTTTTTTTTTTTTTACAATTATCGAGAGAACGTATTCACTCGTTCATTGGGATGTGATACTCGACTTAGCGAGTTTGTAATTCGATGACTGACACGACTGAACACCAAAATGGCGGACTGTGATACACACACGAAGAGATGTGGCGTGGCCAGTACTTAAACGCGATGGACAGGAAATTCGAGCGGTTGTCGCAAATTTTTTGCTCAAAAAACGAATTGCAAAACTTTCCGTCTGGGAACGTGAAAGCAAGCGAGCTTGGGTAGCGCAGAGTCTATCGTTCCTTAGCCGACAGAATTAATCACACGAATCCTAAATACACGCATACACACAACTTAGGGTACTTACGAGCAAAGATTAGATGTTTAAAAAAAAAAAAAAAAAGTTTCTAGAGTCA
Source organism: Melipona quadrifasciata (assembly GCA_001276565.1). Lineage (NCBI taxonomy): Eukaryota > Metazoa > Arthropoda > Insecta > Hymenoptera > Apidae > Melipona > Melipona quadrifasciata. The sequence continues at coordinate 266,533 of KQ435984.1, read as the reverse complement.
GTACGTTACACGCTATCGTTGTCTAAATATCTAAATATGTAATACGAGCAGTTCGAGCTTTTCAGCGGTCACGAGAAAACACGTGTGAGACGAGAGGCTAAAGCGTTTGCAACGTTTGTTTGTAACGTTGTAGCCTGTAGCGCGAGTTTTACAGATTTGAAATTTTTTCTAATGGAAATTTGGTCTGCGCTGTATTCTATCGAAGTCGCGTTGCACTGTCAAATCACGACGCTGTCTGCAGACAATATCTGCGTTACAAGATACTTGCTGATCTGCACAATCTCGCGATAATACGTTGCGACGTAGAATGCGAAACGTCTGCAAACGAATATCTGTAAAACGTCGCCGTTTAGAAGATAGTTCACGCAGCTAGGACGCTTGCAGAAGGTGCTTCCACTTGAAACCAGAGAGATATAAATTGGAACGATGCAAAAGAATCGGGAGAGAGGCGAGATACTCTGCAAGGCTCGTTTCGCGAGCCAACTCGAGAGCAACGATATACGGAGTGACGTTCTGACGTGAACTTACAGCACTGTACGGTTTGTTATATAGTTATGTCGGTGTTGAACGATTACGGAGGCACATCGGATGCTCTCCACGTCCTATATATAAAGATGAACAATGATTGGGGTTGATGTTGTGTCTTGCAAAGCTTCTCTGAACTTCAGTTGACGATCGAGCTTTTCGTTTCTCCGGGTATACTGTAATCGACGATGATTCAACCCCTTGCCGTGTACGTTCTCACATTCGCGATTCAAAGAGTAATAAGGAGTATAGTTATTTTCATTGCTTTTGAAAGAAAATGGAAAAAGTATGAAGATATTTGACGGAAGCTTGAATAGAAAGTACAAAGTACGTAGAGGCTTTCTGGGAAAGATCATGAGAAAATAGGAGATGAGGGCAATTTGCAAAGTAACTGTTTGTAGAAGAAGATTTTTCTACTTACGTAGAATAACAGAAGAGGACTGCACATATCAGACGGCACTTAATTACTTAATTTAATGGAGACGCGTATACGTAATATATTGTTGAATTGGTCTTGAAAATTCTATAGCCACAGGAGCAGAAAATAAGTTCTTACAGCTCACACATGCACACAGAGTCCTTTCAAATGCCCTTCCCGACAAACGTGATAAATCCACTCTTCAAATTTCCCTCAACCGTAAAGATTCGGAAGGCACGATACCAAAATGCCGTGTGTCACCATATGTCACGTCACGTTGCGAGGGGTTGACGTCGAACGAGGGGCAAGAAGAAAGGGGTAGAATGATCTCTCGTCGCCGACGAGATTGAGGGTACGTGTTTGATCGTCGTTTGATCGACGAATCGTGTGTGTGCATCGCATGTAAATAGTAGTTATTTAAAAAAGCAGAAAAGAGAAAGATAACGAATAGAAAGGCACGGATAACGAGAGAGAGAGAGAGAGAGAGAGAGAGAGAGAGAGAGAGAGAGAGAGTAGAGTTGAACGGGTAAAGAAAGAGAAGAAGAGTGAGTGAAAAAGCGTGTGTGTATGAATGTGTAAGAAGAAAATGTTCACCGAGCCGACGATGATCCTAATGCAAACGGAAATGACGTTCTTCGTTGCCGAGATTTTTCGTTCAGTTGTAATCGTAAGTTGTCCTTGTAAATAATTCGTTTAGCGTTTCTCAGCACAAATCGCGTCATTACTTCTATATTTTAGGAATACTTTGTACTCGATGACAGTGTGTAAGTACGGATCTGTTCGGAATCTGGATTCGGTCTTTGCTCGAAATTTTGCCTTCTCGCTCGTTCACGCAAGCTGTATCGTCTTTGACTCTGTAACCAAACGTACAAAGCTGCGTTTGACAGCTGAGTTTGAGAAAAATCGAAATAAGAAAGTCAAGTTTCGAGCTTCGAGCACTTTAGTTTGCTCGAGGGATCAGTCGACTCTGAACAGACTGCCGAGCAACTGTGTCATCGTGGGACGGAACGCGTGATCGACGCTCGTCGTATAAGAGGATCCAACAACCCGATATCGTTCTCGATCGTTTGGCGAGGTTTGAGCTTGATCTTTCGAGCTACCTTCTGTCCGTCCGGTAAATCAAAAGCAACAGAAGTAAAAAGAGAACGAACGACGCGCGAAAGAATGGAAAAAAAGAATACGAAATAAAGTAAAAACAAGGAAGAAGAAACGGAACGATTATCGAGATAGCACAAAACCGCGATCGCCAGATACATTTCGCAGAACTTGTATAAAAGAAGAAGAAGAAGAAGAAGAAGAAGAAACGCGTGAAAAAAAAGGAAGGGAACGTTTGTTGATCGATGTACTTAAATATTATTTAACAGCGCAGCTCGTTTTTCTTTTCTTTTCACATTTTTATTTCCGTCTCTACGTTTGGGAATAAATGCAAAGCTCTCGTTTGGATTAATTTGAGTCGTACGAAACTTAACTGATCCGAACGATGCTTTGCGAATTCGATTCCCGATTGACGCAGCCCGATTCTCGAAGTTAGTTCAGAGAACGGGCTACGGAAGAATCGTTGTACACAATAGCGATCTGTTACGTAATATTATCGTCGCCTTAAGTACTTATTATTTTCTCTTCTCCGTTTTCCATGTTTTCTTTTCCTTTGTATCGACGTATGTTCATTTGGCTAGGGTCGAAATCAAACTGAATTGAGAACGTCTCAACTTGTTTCTGTTCCAAGCGTTGTAATCGAAACCGACCAGATTTGTTTTATCATCGGTATAGGTATTGTTCTTTTCCTCCGCCTTTGCCTCGAGGAAAAAGTTAAGAGCGAAGATTAAATTAATTTGTTGCAACGAGTAGGAAGAAGCGGCTGAGAAGTCGATCGAGACTAGCGAATTTACAATTGGTCAAATATTTTTGAAACGCGAGCACAGTGGAAACGCTCGGAGTACAAGGAAAATTAAAGAAAAAGAAGCAAAAAGAAAGTAATATACGAACAGGTGCACAACGTGCCAAATTTGAGAAAAGTGCAAAAAACGCGTTGTCTGCGAATTCTTTCGAACAAAGGACATCGTGCACGCTTCCGTGGTTGTGTTGTACATATAGTGTTCGCCGATCGATTCCTTGGATCAATGTACGACTGCGTGTATATTTCGTGAAAGTATCTTTGTTTTACAATGTATCTGCCTCTGTAAAGATATGATTTATTATAATATCTGTTGTGATTACCAGACTGTCTTCTTTCATTGCTCCGCTATCTTCATCCCCTTGAGTTTGAAACAAAAACTTTCTTCGTACTTCAGTAACCTCCAAAATTTCAGTACGAACTTTTCTACGAGCTTAAAATCTGTAAGCCGATTTGTTCCCGCTGGAAATTTGCAAATTCGTCGTTCAGGAGGAACAATAAGGGAGAAAATGTCAACGACGTTGGAAGATGCACTATCCAAATATCCGCCCAGCTACCCTTCGCGTTGCGAGTCCAGGAAAATCTGTTTCCCAGCGTGTTCATCGTGTCCAAATATTCAGCCGCCGATCAGCGGCACGTCTTCGGTTCGTTTTCAAGTTACCCACACTTGCAACGGGTACGTTGATGGAATATCGAGTATAAAAACGTGTGTGTGCATATGTACGTACGATAATATGTAACAGATTCTTTTTCACAGACCCAAGTATTCGCCCTGCTATTATCCACGACCGATACGCTGCCCACCACCGCAGACCCAACCACCGAAAATAACCCCTTGTTACGCGAGGCTGTTCGATTCTCGCGGAAGGCCAATTTGTTTATATTTTTAATAAATTATCCACTTGTTACGCGTAGAGAGTAACCTTGTATTTATATTTTTGTATTTTTTTTTTTCCAAGTATAAAATTTTGAAAACAACAGAGAACGATGTGATGTTATTTTATTCCATAAAATACATAATTTCTCGTAACTCCTGCAACGAATAAACAAAGAATTAAATTAGATCAAATACTAGAAAGAAAGCAATCAGACGCACCGCGTGAATATGTTCGATTTAAAAACAAAAAGAGGAAACAGAAGAAATCGATACGAGGACAAATGTATAAGTTGTCGTTGTATTAAAGAAAAAGTCCTTTCAAAATTTTTGTGATTCCATCGGTAAATTTCAAAGTTGCACGAAGCAGTTCCGTCTTCGTAATTGACAAGATGCTACATGTTTGATATATTTTTCTATCAAACCAAATTACTTCCAATCTTCGTGGAAATAAATCCTCTGATAAATAAAAATGTCTTGCCACGACGAAAAAAGGTGCAACCCTAGCACTCTGCCTCCGTTGTGTTATCACTGCAAGCCTCCGCCATTCTACTGTCCAAAATACGGTTGTCCACCTCCTCAACAGTATCCAACACCTCCAAAATGTTGTCCCCCTCCGTGTTGTCCACCTTTCGTACGTTTTCAAATAATTCCTAACGTTAGCCTTCTTAGACTTCGTTTCTTCCCTCGATGCACGAGTAAATAAATTTTTGTAACTTTCACCGACGAACGATTTCTATTTCACTTCCAGATATGCAGGCAACGACCAGAGTCACGAAAACCACCTGCGTTGTACGTCGTTAATTGCTTACCACGTCCTTGCCCAGAGCCACCTCGATGTCTACCACCAAAAATAAAACCGCCACCATCCTGCGTGCGATACTGCGTTCGTTGCACGTGCGACGGATCCACTTACTCACCCCTGTATTTCTCCGATCCACCCAACTGTCTCCGTACGAAGTCCTGTTGACTGTCGGGCTTGAAAATTATACTATATTTCGTATTTTTAATTTTCTTGCTGTGTAAATTGCTAAAAAATTGAGACCTCTCTGTGCTGTATATTATTGTTATTATTATTGTTGAATCAATTCTTCTACTTGGTGAAACAATTTGTACAATCTCTCACGGTGCATTGATTGTAACATTTGATTAAATTAAATTACTCCTTGCACATCTAAAATAATTATAATATGTACATAATTTTTAAATAATTATAACATTTACATAATTTTACAACTTGCATAAAAGGAATTACACATCCCGAAGACAACTTCAGAGATACTTTTGTACATCTTTGTTTACGTTAAAGAAGTTTGACAAAATGGTAGAAATTCCAGAGATTCTTGGCGAAAGAGGTGAAGAGGAAGTAAATCCACTGGGGGTAATTGTTCAAGAAAATTGTTCTCTCAATTCACACGAAAAAAATAAAAAGGAATAATTTCACGACTTACAAGAGCACTCCAAATTTATTAAATTCATCATGATTCGCCGTTGATGTATAATTTCAATTATACGAAGGTGAAAGAAATGAAAAAGGTGACAGACACGGTCGTGGAAAAGCTTTACTTCCAAATGGAGACATGTACGTCGGACAGTATTGCAAAGGGTTGAGACACGGTCGAGGACTGTACGTGTTTAAAAACGGTGCTCGTTACGACGGCGAATGGAGGCAAGGCGTCAAATACGGCCAAGGAACCTTTTGGTACCCTGACGGAACGCGATACGAGGGTGAGAAACGACGAATAGTCCAATCGTTGGAAAGCGATGACAGAAAATGGTCAATTTTAAATCTTGCTACCTTGAAATTTTTACGGAACAGAGAGAATCGGAGAAGCATAATTTACTTATTAATTATAATTATTAATAACGTCGAGAACCGTGTATTTAACACTGGAACTACCAAAATGATCAAAATGACGAATTTCAGCGTATTTTCGGAGATTTAAATTCTGTATTCTATATTGTATCATAAAGGCTCCTCTATTTTTTTACTTTAATATCTCTATCGAAAATTTTACGTTGTAATTTTTCTTTTATCGGTAGTTCCAGCGTTAAAGAAATTTCCATTTTTTCCCTCCCTCCGTTTTAAGCCTTGATTTTTAAATCTTCAATTTTCGTGAACGTGCAATTTAAAAACACGCAAAATACAAACAAGGAAACGTTTGACACACTCTGTTTCGCAGGTGAGTGGAAGCGCGATACGAAGTACGGCTTTGGTGTATATTATTACGTAAATAACGACGTTTACGAAGGCTCCTGGAAAAAGAATCTTCGACACGGAATGGGATCTTATCTTTACACAGACACGAACACGAAGTTCATGGGCACGTGGATTAAGGATCGAATTCAAGGCCCTGGACAGTTGATCCATCCTCGACATCGTTTCCACGGATTTTGGGAATTGAATCTGGTGAGTGAATGCATCTGTTCAGCGATACGTCACGTATCAGTAATTAACTGATTTTCAAACTCGTCACAATCATAAAATGAAACGTGCAACCGCAGCCTTACGGACGCGGGTGTTTCACTTTTGAAAACGCTTGCATGCAACATGGACATTACGTGCACGTGAAAGATCCCGATTACGACGAGACAGAGGAAGAATACGTCGAGGTGAGAATCGGTCTTAAAAGTACACATTTGTCTCTCTTTGTTTAAAAATGAATCGACCGCGGTTTCGATGCAGAAAATTGAACCTGCCGCGTTAGAGGCTGACGAAAAGGGTGAAAAATTGGAAAATGCCGAAGATGCAAAATTGGAGGAAGCTAAACCTGTGCCATTTGAGCCACCTCCTTTGAAGAAAGGTATTATCGCATTGTGGAGAGCACGCTGCATCACGCCCTACAATCCTGATTTGTTGCCGCCCGAACCAGTACCGCTACAGGAAGAGGTAAGAACGTAAATGTTAAATAGTACTAAAGTAACGACGTTTGGTATCGAAAAATTTACTGAGGCGTGGAGACACATACTCCCGAAGAATGAAAGTAGAAAAGAAACGGAAAATAATTTCAAACGACTGCTTGTAGTCCGAGGAATATTTCGCAAGTATTCTTATCTGACAAATTGTCGACTCTGCGTTCATTAGTTCAAAATTACGATATCCGTGTTCAGAGGTTTTCTTACTTTATGTAATATATCCGCTTCTTTGATACTAACGATTGAGTTATTCAACAAACTGTCTTTCATGAAGCTTGACAAATAAATTTCGTAAATGATGCAATTCCAGTGATGAGGAAAAGACAATTTTTAAAAATTCTAACCTAATCCTTTGAAACATAATTTTTAGGTGTCCGTGGATTCTCTGGTAGATAAATGTTCGGAAGATTTAGTTATGGCACCGGAACAGTACTTGAAGTATGAAGGCGAATACGAAGGTGAAATTGGAGATTATTACAACGATACCGACTACAGACCATCCGTTGAAACAATTTAATTAGGAAAATCAATGTTAAATTTAAAGTAAGACGTAATATTGATCCTCTCTTCAATTACAAACCTTTTCTCTGCTCGCGCACTATAAAAATATTTCTAAGCAGTCAAAAATAAAAATAATTATAATACAAAATGAACTTGTACACGTTCGGTTAGACAAAAATGCAGCATGTTTTTAAGCACTTTATTTAGGAAATTATAATAACAAATGTGCGTATGTGCCCATATTAGACAATGTAAAGAACTTGTTTTATAGGCACGCGTAGGTCTTGTCCGAAAGTTGCATTCGTCAAAGTGTTTGAAGTATGTCTAATGTATGTATATAACGTGTATTACATTGAATATATCAGCAACAAGTAGAACGCGAATACGTATTCATAATATTAGCTAAGCGTACGCTCGAGATAATTGTAGTCTATTCAACTTTATTCCAAAGATTAATTTTATGTAGTTTATGTAGATACGCGAAAGATTTTGTGTATTTTCTATGTATATATATAGATGTATATACATGTATATATATATGTATATACATATATATATACATATATATATGTGTGTGTTCTTGAAAGCGCAAGCTCGCTCGTACCGTTCGATTATTTAATTCTTTTTTTTTTTCTTTTTCCCTTTTATGGCGTACAAGCGTATGTATTTCAGAAGTTCGTCGATGATAACACGTACGTAGACAGATGGGTAGATAGATAGATAGATACAGATAGATAGAGAGAGAGAGAGAGAGAGAAAGAGTGATGATTTCGAAGTATATTTACAATATCCGGTTGATGCGGATTCAAATAGGAAGACGAAAAACGTTGCTTTGAAAAGTATAGTAAGAAGTAAGTGGAAGCAACTTTTTGTTTTTTTACATTAATAAAACATACAATTTGCATTTCCAATCAAATATTCCTCCACTGTTATTAACCTAAATACCAATCAGATACGAAGATTTTTTTAAAAATCGTTCCTTCTAACAATACTAATAAATACTGGCATTCAAACACACTAAAATTTTCAGACTATATGATTAACTTTTTCGACTCTGAATGCCAATTACGTGATGAAAATTTGTCTTTTTTTTAACTCTCATTACCTATATTAAATTATATCAATTTTCATTTTATTTATATATCTATATATCTATATATATATATATAGTTTACACCTTAATCTTCAAATGAGTCTTTATAAAATGGTTGTTCGACTACATTGACATAAAGGCTCAATGGAGGTCGAAAGGTTTTAAAAGGACGGAGGAGAGGGCAAAGGAATAAAAAATCGTGTTTTGCGAAGTAGTCGCAGTCTTTCAACAATAAGCTATTTATACAAGTGAACGTAACTATTCTCACTTGTAGAAGAACTGTTAAACAACTGCCATTTAACTAGATGCCACAATCATGGGTATCATGATTTAACGCATTGACCACTGTAAAATTTCTTTTATACGTTATCACAGTGTTCGATGACACTCTCGTGTTAGAATATTTTTCCCCTCATTATTTCATGACACGTCCTGAGATTTTACTCAAGTGAAGAACATTTCGTTACGAATTGAACGTCGACGCGAGCGAGCGACCGACGTTTCAATAGCAAAATACTCTTCGTTCTACGGCATTGCGATTTCTTGGCACAATATCAAAAAAAAAAAAAAAAAAATGTTCGCGTCTTATTGCGAAATATCCACAGCCCTGAATTGATTAAAGCATCTCATCGACTATTTTCGCTTCTTCTTTCCCTTTCTCCTTTCTCTTACCAATTTTGAGAAATCAATGTGTCATTTGCTACGCTCGCTTGTTCCAATTCTTAGCAAAGGTTCTCAATTGTGGAAACGTTGAAACACAATCTCAAGCAAGTTTGAAAAATCAGGAAACGTTGCCACGTATGTTTACAAGCTTCAATTTTCGAAACTCGAACGTATTTTACGTGCAAACGATCCGTTCGTAAGTTGTTTTAAGCATCTCAGGTACGTAAAGCGTGGACGAATTTTTGTGCCCTGTTACGACATAATTTTTGTATATCCACAAAAAATTTTAGTTCTTCATTTCGCAACACTCGTCGTCTTTGTTCCCAAAATAATAGATTTTTGAACGACTTTGCTTCTTCCCTTTCAAATGAGATCATGAGAATTTACATTAGATCGGGCGGTGGTCTTTGAAACGCGATGCTTGCTACCGAAATACTGCAAAAGCCGGCGGTTATCACTCCCAAGAATATGTAAACGGCTGTGATTAGCCAGAAGGCAAATAAATACAACGTTTTGTTACAATATTTGCCAAGAGCTGGATCATAATTTGGCTCGTATTCCTTATATACCCACATT
>KQ435984.1:240728-252103 GCA_001276565.1 Melipona quadrifasciata | reverse complement strand
ATTTACCAAGTGTAAAGGCATCCAAATATGATCCCTGGAATTTGCTTGAATAAAGTAACAAGGAATGTTAATAATAATAACAAAAAAATAAATAAAAATTTTAAATAGTTTTGCATAATATATTTGCACAGAATGATTGCTTTTTATTACAATATATGTATTTTATTTCTATTCATTTTTGAAAGCATTGTATTAAAGTCGCATACAAAATGAATAAATGAAAATGAAACAATTTAAAAATGTATACTAATATATGCTAGTACGTGACAATGTTTGATAATAAATTAAAAATTGCAATTAAGTAAAAACTAAAAGTAGTGTAGTTAGAGGTTATACTTCGAGTTACACAGGTTATTCCAAAATTATCGCGCGATTTACAAATGCCACTTTTTAAGCAAGTTCTCATTTTTTGTTATGAAATTTTATGCTTTTTCGCACAATAGAGTATTATCTATCAAATGGTAATAATTAATATCAATTAATATCAATAATTAATTGATATCAATTATAAATAGTAACGACGATCAGTCAATCTAAATCTCATTTCTTATTTTTTTATATCATTTAACACGAATAATAACGATCGTCATATCTTTATTTGTTATCACGTTAGATAAAAGTAATATTATCGTTATATATGAAATAAAATTAAGCAATAAATAATCAAATTATTTAATGATGAGATTCAAGAAAGATACAAATAAAAAGTTTCAAGATGAAACTGTCCCTACGTATATTTGTTTCAACTTGTTTTTGCAACATATACGTGTAAAAGTTATTGGAAATAAATCTACTTCTTATATGTGCAATAGCAACATTTATTGGTAAATTACGTAAATTTCAAATATAGCAAAAGACTTGGCTTCATTTATTCTCTGCTAGTATTATTATCTGCTTGCTGATTATATCTATAAATTAAGTCAAGAACTTCGACATATTTACATGTAGAAATACATATGTATGTTAAAATATATTGTTCAAAACTGACAAGTGTACATATAGTTATTATTCATCTGTATAATATTCGAATATTTTGAAGGCTTAAAATTTTTATATGCATTAATTGTTAATGCAAAGATTAATTGAAAATCAAAGATTGGACAGCGACCTTTACACTTCTACTTAACATAATGTTGACCTATGACTGCGAAATTGATATATTTTTATAAAAATATTTTCAAAGTAATTTCACGTAATGTCGTAATAATAGTTTTACGCTAATTTAGTTGGCAGCACATATTTCTGCTGTTTGGAAGAAAGAAAATTTGTTAGTCAAATATTCTTATTAATATTAAATGACGATACGTACGTGTCTGAGATGTTATAAAACTCAATTACTCCGATATCATAAATATTCTTTTCATATTCGGTTTTAGTGCGTTTTTGCGTTACTCCTAACAATAACAGTTATGTTACTTCAAAAATGTTTTCTTGGCAGATTGTTCAATATATGCCGATTATAGATTAATTATATTCTACTGCGGACCTCGTCGTAAAATATGGATAACATAACAGTGAGTAATCAATTTCATTTTTAATGAAAAAATATATTTTTCCTAACCTTCCTAAGTATAATTAATCCCTTCCTTTTTAATCATGTTTATGTCAAAATTCACAGTTAAATAGGCCATGCATCATTTTTCATTGATATGTTTCTGATATTACAAATTTTGCATGCCTATATACTACATGCTATGCTGTGCATTTATATATTTAAGAATTAAATATATAAAAATTAATTTTATTTTAACATGAAACATTTATATAACAATGTATGTGTTGTAAATCTAGGGAATAATACGTGCCATATATCGAGGGTTTGTGGATAGCTTGAGGGGTGCTATTGTTCTATTTTATATGGATAAACGTTTTAATAAAAAATTATCTGAACAACCCTCTTCTAAAGAAATTCATGGAAAGGAAATAGTTGTTGCGACGCATTCTTCAAAACATTTCAATCGGTCAAGGTAGTGTCAAATTATAAAATTATATAATAATTGATATACTTTAATCACGAAATTCTATAATATTATGTTAAATATGATACGCTTTCAGAGAATCAAAAGTGTTAAAACGAACAATTCAATGTTGTGCTTTAAATGGTGGTGTATTTTGGGCTAGCATATTAATCTTTGAGTGTGGTTTACTCCCATTTTTCAAGTACTTATTGACTATTATATTCGGTCATTCGCCGGGTATGGGTATGACTGTGTGGTCTTGGATGAAACCATTTCTGTCATTAACTTTTGGCACTGTATGGGTGCTACCACTATTTGTGCTCAGTAGGATAGTCAACAGTTTATGGTTTCAGGTATGAATTATTTGCTCTCAGAACGAGAAACTTTGGCCTGTTACCATTGAAGAAGTTAATATCACTTGCTATATATTTGTAAACCATGTAGGACATAGCGGACAGTGCTTATAGGTATAGACAAGGGAGGCCGTTACTTTTATCCAGTGCGCTTTTCAGTATATTGGTTCAAGCATTATTTTTGGGCCAAGGCATGTTGGTATCCAGAATTCCATTACCTCTTGTAGGTGACATACTTGCCCTTATACATATGTGCCTTTTATATGCTCTCTATGCTTTTGAATACAAATGGTTCAATATGGGTTGGGAGTTACATAGACGATTAAGTTTTATAGAAAATAACTGGCCATATTTTGTGGGTTTTGGTCTGCCATTAGCAGTATTTACCCAAATACCCAATTCGTATGTAATAAGGTAACTGATCATTTAAAATGATTTGCTTCTGTTTCTTTGGCAAGGATTTTTAATAATTAAACTATTCTTCATTTTAGTGGCTGTGTATTTTCTATATTGTTTCCATTATTTATTATAAGTGGAAATGAAGCAATACCTGTGACTGGAGTGTGGTATATATTTTAATATCACTAAATTTTAGATCACAGATATAATAATTAATTCAGTTCAGTAATATTTTTTATTTCTTGTTTTAGTGACTGTCCATTAAAATTATTTTCTCCTGTGATTGCTATTGCAAATACGCTCTTTAATAAAACAATTGGACCTACAAATAGACGGTGACAGAAAAGAATATAACAAATTTCTATGGGATAATAAATATGTAGTGATAAACTGTTTCCTTTTTCACACGTTTTGTTATTTTACGTCAAGTATATGCTTAATTAATGGTTTTATATTAACTTTATGTTATTGGACTGTGAGATTTAGATTTTATTCATTTTCTATGACAATGTAAACAAAATTTTATGATATGAACTACGTACAGTAAGTACGTAAATGTTATTTGTATATAGAAATGCATTCATAAACTGTGAATGTAGATATACAGAAACAAATTACAGTAAGGAATATTTGTAAATATTATGTATGTATGTATTATCTATTATTCGATACATTTGAAAGATCAGAATGTTCCTTACTGTATTACAAGAGATCAAAGTAACTGGAAGTTTTATACATTTTTATTATTACTATTAAAGTATGAAAAAAACAATATGCTTTGATAAAATAATTGCATACAATTCCTAATACCTTTTATAAAACATACAATTAAAAAAAAAAAATGTAAATATAGTTGCCTAAATATTTGCACAACTAAAAATAATTTTTTTTGTGAAAAATTGATTGATATATATTTATATTTATATGTAGTTATTCATTCAATTCAGATTTGTCAAAACGTGTTACTTTATACAATGTAATAAACTTGAAGATAATAATTTGTTTCTATATTATTACTTTTAACACTTAGATCACAACATTATTGTAAAATAAATATTTATAATCAAAAATAATGTTAATTTATTTAATCATCACGTTCACACAATAGCAAAAAATATTCTTACGACATGAATACTTATTATATTGACATTGACATTTAAGTAAAATTTATTTAAAATATATAGTTTTACAATGACATAATGTAGCTAAAATTACAATATAGCGAGTAAATATTTACAAAATTACATTCTGTAAATAGCATTTACATTATTTATTTATACATTGTTTCAATAAGATGAAAAATAAATTGCTTTATACATTACAATTTCATAAATAGTACAAAATAGCGAAATGAATATACTAGTTTTTAAGAGTTTCTCATATAAATTCTCAGATGTGTCGAACTTCTTCCCCTTCGCAAGCCATATGAGTTTAATACTCGAGGTACCAGAAAAGGCTTTCCCTTTTCTGTTCTTCCAGGCCGTAACCGATTCCTTCATCACGTGCAGATTAGCCACTATTACACATATTTGCTTCAACTTTTTAACTTTGTCAATGTATGAAAAAATACTTTCTTTTCATATATACGTCATATATTAGCGGCCATGCATTTTCATAATCCATAATCCAGCTTTTCATAATTTATGACTGGAGAGTGGAATTCCAACAATTAATTATTATTATATATTCTTATATTACTTATCATATTTTGTTTAGAAAAATAAAGATATTTTTGTTATAAAAAGCGGATAATAGTGGAGCTTGTCCAGAATAAAGTACATAAGCTGTATCTCCTATATGGCTTGCAAAGAAGGATACGAGCCATGGTTGGCTCACGCATCATTTGAGAGGCCTGGTATAAATAATTAATATATCCATGATTTAAAGATGAATATTTGATTGAACAATAAAATTTATGTATTATACCAATGTGTAGAACGAAAGGTTATTTTTTTCTGAAAAGAAGAACAGTCTTTCTATTAACAGTACAATGAATCACGAAAGAAGTTCTTGAAGAGCTAAAAGATCATTATCAGATGGTTCTTCTTTAATTCTGTACGAATTCGCTAAAGCATAATGCCTATGTAAAGCTGCAAATCCCAGTCCTGGATCTGTTTCTTCTTCCATTACCGGACTTGTTCCTCTTTCCATTGGCTGATTTTTGCTTACCTACGATTTAATCACAATTTCATTTATACAATTTCATTTTACTTATACAAAGCGTTTAGTTACATACTTCGAAGCGTTGCTGTTTGTAAATGGCCAATTTACGAGTTCCGGGTGTGCTTTGTATGAGATTTTGTACAGTGGGCTGTGAAATTCCAAAGAAATCAGCCCCCTTTGGTGTTATCGAACGAAGCGCGAGAGAAATTGCCATTAATAGCTTGGAATGACATTCATCAGGGGTAGAGCCAACTAACGGCTGATCTAGATCATTATCAGATACAATTTCAAACCTGTAAGTAATTCGAAATGTACATTTATGTGTATGCGTGAATAAAATCACATTGATTATTATTGTCACTATATACCTTGGTTTTGGTCCGCCATCTAATATTTTACACGTGTATAAACTTTTTGTTCTTACATCTCTTAAATTAGCATATACTCTGGTACTGCAATAGCCTACTGGATAAATGAGATCCTCTGTATGATAAGCTATCCTATCTGTCACTACTTCTCCAAGAGAGTAGACAGTAAGATCACCTAACGAAATAGGAAATATAGGTCTTCCATGGACATCTAACGGTATCAATTGGACCACCTTTCTCGCAGTTTTATTGTAACGTTTGGCTTTATTTTTTGTTTCTAAAAAAAAAGAGTTAAAAGTCTTATATCTACCTTTTTAAATTGTTGCATAATGTTTTGTTTGCAATTATATTAAATCGTGCAACTGAATTGTGCGCATCTGAATTTAGAATATTTCAATACCTGAGCCTTCTGTTGACATCCTTTTCTTCGTAGTCTTCTTAGGTGTAGAGCATTCTGGGTTAAATGAACTAGAATTAATACTGTTTGATTGAGATCGAGCTATCATCGTAGAGGGATCTATGTCCCCTTGTTGTTGACATAATTTACGTAAAAGGAACAGCCTCTCTTCTTTCACAAGCATAAGATTTTCTTGCATTTGTGCAACTTGATCGCACAATGCTGCATTTTCCTACAATTAGAAATTCATCTATAATTTGCACAGTGATCAAATCCTGTTATTTCATTCATATTTTATCCAAAGCAATGATACAACAAAGAAAGCAAGAATTATTATCACAATAAAAATCTTACGAATACTGTGTCCTTTATGATTCTTTTTAATCTCCGGTACTTCTTTTTGTATCTTAGATTCTGCTGTAATTCTGCATTTTTTTGGAATTCACTGTAATAATTATCATAAGTTTGAGTCATTGTAAATCATTATTAATCAAGTATCATAGGTTATGTCGTAGACTGGGTTCATGCAAAAGCTAGGTTAGCTAGTGTACTTGGAAAATTCACGATATGAATTGATTAAGAACAAAATGAAGGTATTATCATTATGAGCCGCAAGATACAATGACTCGACATGCGATATTACTCGTTTTGAGTTTCAAATGAACAATAAACTTCAACTAGCCCTTCAGCCAAAAAACCTAAACAAGTAACAATATTTCTTTTAAAATTGTAGCTGAATAGGTTTCAATTTCAATAGTTTGTGGTATTTTATAGAATACATCTGTGAATCTAGCATAGAATCTTAAATTGAATATTAAATACAAGTTTATAAATTAATTTGCTATAAATCATAAATCGCAACAGATGTATAACAGAACATTTATTAATCGATTAAATAAAGATTCTATTCAAAAACGGTGCGTGAAACCTCTTGTTAATTCTCTATGTCCATAAACAATTTTGAGCTAAATTTTGAACAAAGAAACAAACATTGTTTCAATCTATTGAATAGAATTTACAAATCTTTATTTATGCATTTGATAGTTGGAATAGAATGTCTGAAAAAGAAATAAATTAAAAAGTTTATAAATTAATCTCTTTAGCTAGATTTTTCTGCAAATGAAAATTTTCTGGTCAATTCAGACAATGAAACGCTATCGGAGCATAGCGGTGAAATGACAGAACTAATTGCTATCTCTGTCCCTGTCTCGCATTATCACCATCCTTATCTGCAACTACGCTGCCACCTATTGGATTTTACCTCTTTATCCTTTTAGTTCCAGTTGGAACTGAAAGTTTGTCAGATGCCAGCACCATCGTAGACAAGGAGCGCAATAACGTGCAACAAAGACAGGTGTATGTCGCGTGCTGCCATCTGACCGCCTCTCAACTCGATTGGAACTAAAAGGATAAAAGTGAAAAATCCGATAGATGGCAGCATTTGACAGACAAGGACAAATATACTTCATACGAGGGACAAAGAGAGCAACAATCTAAAACAAGAACAGAGGCAACAGATGATACCATCATTTCATCGTTGGCATGGATCGTTCAAATTTTCATTTGCCAAAAAATTAACTAGGATTCATTTAGAATTTTTTCGTGGTTAAATTTATATAGATGCGTTAGTCAGAAATTGCAATGTACGTGCAATGATATGATAAGCAGCAGCAGTGCTGTTTGGAGAGTTTTCTAAATACATTTTTATGAAAGTGACGGGGTTTTAAGGCAACGAATAGAAGGGAAGAGAAAGGTTCAGATCTTTTATTTCGAAAATACGATTTATTAACCTGTTGAACGTAAATTCTGTAACGCGCGCTCGCACGCACAATGTCCTCTCTGTCATGCTCGTCTCTACATTCTCACGCACGCGGTATACAAAATCTATATCGTTACTATACTTAAACATCGTGGCTTATTCGTTTAGACGTACACTATCCTAGAGATCGTGTCTTTAAGTTACTATACGACGATTGCAGTAACTCAGTTCGTCGAAGAATTTCCCTTGCGCAGTTACACGCGTAAATATGAGAGAAAACGCGTGCTTCGGTCACATCCAACCGATCTCCCTCCCTCTTGTTCCCTCTCTTTTCTCTGTCAATCCGTCAGTAACGTTCGTTGGAGAGGCTGTGCCCCTAAAAGAATTTGTCGTGCAAGTATACTTTGAAGAGGGAAAGGGAATCGTCTTTCAAAGTAGTTGTGGAAAATTAGAAAAGAAACGACGGACACTTTGATACATTTGGATACCCAATGTCTCCTTGTAATTCCAATAATTTTTACTGTCTCGCGTTATATTCTTCGAAAATCGAGGCGAATTTTAGTTAATTTCAGTACGCATGCACACATACGTATGTCAGACAACCTATCAGATCGTTTTTATAAAATTCAGTTTCAACGATTCCCAACTAATTCTTAATCGCACCTGCAATCTCGTTTACTGGCTACACAGCATCAAACGACTACTAATCGACTAACACACGATAATTATTACTAACGCACGAATCGCAGTTGCGACTAACAGATAACCGTTCGGGGCGACATCCCTCGAGTAACGTGTCCTCGACAGAAGTTCGCAAGCCAAGAGTAGGTAAGAGAGAGGGGGAAAACAAACGCGTACGCTCGACTGTATCAATGGCACGTAAATTAAATATCGTACGTCAATATTAATCGAAGCATTCAGTGGAAAGGTGGTGTTGAGTTTGTATCTCCTGAAAAGAGACAAGCACAGGAGACGATACAAAAATCTACATTTGTCTGGACAACTTTCTGTTGAAGTTTCTCCGTTTCCGTGTTCCGACAGGTTTCTCTTCTTTCCGAATCGAAGAATTTCTCATTTGTACCACTTTTCCTTCGAGCTGCTCAATTAATCATCCCATCAACAACTGATATGGCTTCGACAATTTCATGGCCCGAGAAACGATCTAATTCTCTGCGATGCTTAAAATTAAAAAAGGAAAAGAAACAGAAAAAAGAGAATCGAATCGATTCTGCTTGGAGTTCGGATCTCTCTATTCTTCTCGGCAGATAGTTCATGCATGGTTTACGTAGGTACAACGGAGATCACTGTATGGAACGAATTATAGTCAGATATACATATACATACATACATATATACGGCAGAGAGCAGTTTTCTTTTTTTTTTTTCTTTTTTTTTCGAGATTTAACTACGTACAAAAAATATCCTTATCAGTTACATACGCTTTATGTACACAGTTACCTACGGTGTTTCCTCCGATGATTGTAATAGTATAAGTGCGTGTGCGTACTGTACAACCTGTTTAGCCTATTCAACATCCAAACGAGAAAGATCACAATTTATTTATTTATGTGTGTGTTTTACCTTTGTTTTTTTTTTTTTTTTTTTTTTTTTTTTTTTTTTACAGCGATGCGATACCGAGTACAGGATGACACCACGGCCTCCTTCACGGTATGCCGCGAAAGGACTTCTCTATCGAAGCGCCATTTTTCTTTCTCTTTTTTTTTCTTCTCCTTTCAAACACGACAAGCGAGAGAAAGATGCAATTTTCCCGATATCTCGAGAGGCTCTTATATACACGTACATACCACAAGAACTGTTGTCAGATATTTACAAAATAATATAAAAGTCGTTCGTTGAAAGTTCTCGACGCGAAATGGCAAACGTTACCAAAAGATTTTTGTTCACTTTTGTTCACGACGGCGCAAGGTAGTACCGTCGAAAATATCCGAACGTCACGGAAATTGTACAGAGTGCGTAAAACACTGCGTGACAAAATGTACGGTGTAACAAAATGTGGCAAACGTACTCGTACTTGGCTATTGCGATGGATCGATTAAACTTCTCAAACGCAGTCGTTTGCTTTCGCGACACACCGTATATAAACTTCTAAAAATTTCATTCTATAGATTACACTCTCCTCCCTCTTCGCGATCTTAATTTACATCAACGAATTCTATGTAGATCGTGTCCCGTCTTCCGGCGATCTAACTTTTGAACGATATGACAAAAACGTATATCATAGACCATTTTCTTTTTTATCCACAAGCGCCCCTTTGGCCTTCCTGTTGGCGTTCTTTTTCGTTCGAAAATATTGCCACCCTCTCTTCGATCCCTTTGTACATTTTTTTTAAAAGTCTTATTCTCTGTATATATATTGTACATATATAACCGTTTTTTTTTTCGTTTTCTCTTTTTGCGTGCTCCTCTCATCGGTGATAGTTTACGTTTACGTGATTGGAAATACCTGTTGCGTCATTTGTCGCTCGCGCCACCTTTATTTCAGCTCGATTAATCTGAAATTAAGACGTAGAACACGAATCGTCAATTGTCAAATTTTTCATCGTCGTAGCAGGAAAAATCAGCCAAGCTTCTCCTTTTCTTTTCTCGCAAAGAAGCTCGTAGCTTCGTTTTCGAAAGAGGTCGAGGGTGGGTGCCGGCTCGAAATTCGAAAATGACGCGACAAATATTCCCCGGCTAGCGCGCGCACCTTGGAATTCAAGTGACTTTAATTACCTCAGACCGATTCTTTCGCCTTCACCTACGTCTGGTTTTCGTTAAGTTTAAGTAAAGGGTTCAAAAGGGCGGATATACATTCTCGTCTTAGCGAAGAGCGAATCAATTAGGCCGAACACAATGAACATTCACGAAGATAGTTATCAAAGTTACTGTTTACTGCGTCGCGCGCGACTATGTACAAAATTTATACAATGTATAAAAATCGCTCGCGGTGGCTCCGGCGGCTGCCACCGCCGCCATCTTCTTCTCTCTCTCTCTCTCTCTTCGTTCCGCGTTCGTTCGCCTCTCTTCCAGCTTTTTCGTCAACTGTACCCAGCACGAAAAGAGACGAAGTCACGCGAGCACGCGGGAACTTGAGGAAATCAAATCTGAATTAAAAATGACTCGAACGACTCGTCAGTCGTTGACAGGGCCGATTGGAAGGTTCGCCAATTTAAAAACGTCCGAGAACGCAAACTTTTAGGAGAGCGCCGGGCAAGGTAACGCGAACGATCCTCGTTTTTCATTCAGAGCGGATTGAACGAGCGCTTCAATTCCTACCTTGGGCGTCCATCTTTCTCCTTCCGACGATTATATTTTCGCACAAAAATCGACGATTACTCGTCTGCTTGCACTTCAACGTTCGCGGTTCGTACAGCGAAGAGAGAACAATGACACAACGATCGACGTTGAATTTCGCGGGGAAATGCGTCCAGCCGAAATCTGATCGTACAGTTTGCGCATCAACGAAGACAACATAACGAGTTCGAGAGTCTGTCCTCTATCGACGACGTATTATCGTTACTGATGAAGTTTGTTTGAACGAATAACTTTTGCCAGGATCGTCATTTATTCTAGTTTTCTTTCTTCCTTTTTTTTTTTTTTGTTTTTTTTTTTTGTTTTTTACAACTGTAAGAGCTAGAACTGAAGAGTGTTTCATAAAGTGGCAAGAATGGTGACGACATAAGACGGGAGTATCGAGGAACTTGGGTGTAATGGACGGCAGTAAAAGCAAAGAACGAAATTAAACCAACAAAATAAATACAATGTATTGTTACTCCAACATATGCCACATGCTAATCTCCCAAGAGAAGGATAAACGGCAAAAGAAAAAAAGAAAAAAAAAAAAGAACATACTCGAGACCGACGATGTTTGCTTTTCCTTTTGTTTCGTCGATCGAACATGATATAGTCGGAAAACATCATTGGTACGTTAACAATAAGAAGAAACAGCGAAAGTAAAAGAAAACAGAGAAAGAACAA
>KQ435984.1:222492-240637 GCA_001276565.1 Melipona quadrifasciata | reverse complement strand
AACGATTATAGCGCACGTAAAATATACATTGATTATTTGTACATGTATCTCTATACGCACATACATAAAAGAAACACACGTAATGCCCAGACGTGATATACGTGTGCACACACACACACATATATATATATATATACATACATACATACATACATACATATATGTGTACATATATATATATATATATAGATTGTTTGCATTACACGCACACACACACGTACACATGATACACGCGCGTGTTGAGACTCCATAAGTGCGCAAGGATAAAAAAAGAAGGGCTTTACTATGTATTAGTCTGCGGTTTTGGCGGAAAAATTTGGTTCCTCTTTGATTTTATTCACGATCGTTTTCGTCCTGGTATTTCTTTCTTTCTCTCTTTTTTTTTTTTTTGGTTATGCTTCAAGCGGTTGATCGAACTCTCTCGATTTTCTCCTCCCTGTGAAATCGTACTCGAGCTGATCTCGTGGATCTCGAACGACGATCATCCACTTTCTGTTACTACGTATTGGGAGATTTTGGCACGAGAGGATTCTTGATTTAAAGTATGCTCCTTTATGGACAATTATCTAAAATTGTTATCAGTTAATGTTCAAATTAATTCTCAACGTTGATTTAATTTTTAATACCAGATCATTCTCTAGTTCTCCTTTCAATGATCATCGTTCGAATTTGTCCGTAACACGTGCTAGCGTGTTGCACTTTTGAGAGGATCACAGAGCACGCGAGAGCACCAGGAAAACGAACGCGGTTAGACGCACAAACTCGTAAATTACAAAATAAAAATAATAATATTAATAGTTACGGTAGAGCGAAAAAAAAAAAAGAAAGAAAAAAAGAGAACATGTTGCACGGTGGAAAAAACAGCAAAATAAAATACTATATAATCTGTTAACATTGCAGTAACAATTGTTACGGATCTGCTATTTAAAACGAAGAAAAAAAAAAAAAAAAAAAAAAAAGAAAAGGAAAGATAATAATCTAACAATAATTAGCCAATTGCAACGCTACTGACAGCAATCAGGTAGTGACAATGATGCAAAACGAAGCCGGGTCACTCACTTTAGTTGGAATTTATACAGGAGCCATGCCGCAATCAAACTCCTCGACTTCCTCGAGGTAATCATTTGGCTTTTAAAATGGTTTTACACGCTAATCGTATGTTACAACGTTAAAGTTAGGAATTACTTAGAAAGTGAATCAGCTTGATTTCTGAGCGGCTCGTATAAATTTACATATTTATGATACAACAATATGTGAAACTCATTTGCGAAAACAGATCACAGAAAGTGTACAAAAAGTTCAACATTTAAAAATAAATATAGATTTCTACAAAACAAAAAAATGTACGATTCATTAAGTACGTGTTTCATGAGTGATCCTTCGTTCGTTTCATTCCTCTCGTGAAAGCTTTTGTAAAAATCGATACAAAAGTGTTTTTATTGCACCGCGATCGAAACGACCTGCTTAATGTCACAATGATCTTCCAACAAACAAGGATTCTACGAATAATAATAATAATAGTAATAGTAATAGTAATGATAATTGTAAACACCATTCCTATAAATAATAGTAATAACATATAAAAATAATAATCATAATAGCGATGATAAGAATAAAGTTTTACAATAACGATACCACCAAGAATTATTTCTATAGTAATAATTACGTCATAATATAACATCAATGATCTATCAACAGAGCGACAGAGGTAAATTCTAAATGATCCTATCGATAATAATAATAATTGTAACAGTAATGAGGATAACGGTAATAATTGATAAAGTGTTGCATAGCAATATTAATAATCATCATACTCGTACTAACGATGGTAATCAACGTATTTTTCTTGACTTTTCTCTTTCACATGCTTCGTTTAACAACGAAATAAAACCACAAGTGCTGGGGAGAATCTGACGAACGACGAAGTGTTAAAAAAAAAAAAAAAAAAAAAAAAGAAAGAAAAAGAAAAAACAATATGGTGATATATTTTAATTCGTAATGTTACTTCTGACTAGGCTCCATTTGTATTCATACCACGTGTACAACAACAACAAAAAAAAAAAAAAAAAAAAAGCTTAAGAGAACGTGTAACTTTCACACTAATTGAAAATTAATTAATTAATCGTTACAATATTTATGCATATCGGCTGAACGTGCATGCGTGTGGGAGAGAAAGAGTTAGTTGCTAATAACACGGTGCGTAAGTACATCGATTAATTAAAGAGACGTCTTTGGTAATTGGCACGGAATGCAACGCAACGAACACCTACGCCCCACGATCGGTATGATCCATCAAAAACCTTACGCAAGGTGAAAACGTGCAAACAGGCAGGAGAATGATACTTTCGTGAAAGAAATAAAATTTGTTCGTAATGATACTCGATCAATTTTTAGAAATTATATCCCAATGTGCTGAAACTTGGTTAAACTTTTGCAAACGTAATGAAATGCAATTTTGAATATTACCCTGAATAAAAATTGTGTATATTCTAATTATTCTCTGTTCGTGATGGATCATCTTGTGTACTAATCTTCTACAAATCTGCAAAAAAGGTAAGTATTCGTTGCTCCGTTTCATTTGGTTTGACGCGTGCACGTAAATCGTGTTGCCGGCGTCGTTAAACGACGCTCGACTTGCTACGTTTGTAAAAAGAAAGCTTTGTAAGAAATTGAATTTTCTACTTGATTACAGGTGGAGAACTTTAACCCTTTTTTGATAATGAAAAACGAAGCGAAAGTAGAGGAAACGATGGAAATATCGATTAATGGATACGAGTGATAAAAAAATGAGCCAGTCATGATCACCCATCATCCACCCCCTGATTTTCATTCTTCGATACATGTAAGGAATGAATTTTTTTCTTTTTTTTTCCAATCATACCCACAAGACAAATCCACGCGATTAATTACGTTACTCTGCGGTTCTACGTCGACTATGAACTTTTAGCAATTCTTCTTCCGATTCTGGAATCGGTCGTTAACATTTCCATTCGGTCAAGTCGTTGGGTAATTCGACATAAAAAAATAATTTGATTACACCGTTGGAATTTTGTCTTGTCGACATGATCTCGCGAAGCCATGTAAAATTCACCCAGACTTCGTCTAAAACAAGCAATCGGATTCAATCCAAGTCGAACGAAACTTAAATAACTCTGGATTCGAAGACGAAGTTCGTTTTTGCTACATCGTTCTTCTCCTTGTGCTTTTGGATATTTTGTTTCTTTGTTTTTGTTCTTTCGTCCAGAAGGAGAGCTTACGATGTTCGATCATCGTGCCATGACTTTTTAAATTTTTAAACAATGAAGCGACATTACAAACGTAACGACGTTGCGCAAAGTCTTTGACGAGTCGACGATGACGAAGGAAATCGCAGGAACATACAGGCTGAATTAGCTTCTCTCTGTCTAAAATTACCAGCTATATCAATTTTGGACTCTTCGTCAGTTATCTCGTTTTCTCTCTCTCGTTTCTGCCTTTGCTTTGCTTCGCGTTGCAGACATCGCATTGCTTCTTGAAGCCAACGATAAAATTAAGTACCTTACAATGACGCCGATGACGAGTTAATCTTGCATCAGTAACGACGTATCTCCGTGTAGAAAAATTCTGAACCTTTGAGAATCGTTTAAAACTTGTAAATTCTTAACAGAACACGCATGTACGTATCCTGACTCGCTTTCCACGTCGTTTCTAAAAACTTAAACACTACGCAGACAAAAGACAAAGCTAACAACAGTACAAGGTTTCCCTTTCGGTATTTTCTTCGTAAAATCATTTATATTTGTCGTTGTTCGATGTAACAAAAGTATGGTTACTGACTCAAGATTAATTCTTCTACAATCACGCGACTGCCCGTCACATGATCGCCACGTCGACGATCGTAAACGATTTTGTCTCCAATGTGTTTTCCAATTTTCTTCTTTCTTCTTCTCATCGTTTGTACATTCACACGTACGATTTGTTTCCTTTCCTTCCATCTGTTGGTACGTGTTTCATCTACACAGGTATCGAACACGGCGGATAGAATCGTAGTTAAAAAATATGAACTGCAAGTACCTGGTCGGTACGGGGCGACAAAGAGGGTAGTAGAGAAAGAAAAAAAGAAAGAAAATAGGAATGATCGCGTGCACGCTGGTGAGGTGTTTCTCACCTGATGAACAAAATTTCGTTTGTTTCCCTGCTTACGATCACGATTTTTCTCTCACATCGAGAATCACTCTCCATCGTTAAGCTTTCTCGTCGTCAACGCTTATCCCTATCATCATACACACGTTTAAAAAGCGGCTTCTAATCCAATCCTATGTACGATACAACGTTATCACAAAGTCATAAAAAATGCTACTTATGTATCGTTTCTGTTTTTCTCTAAACTCGTTTTGTCTCCTTTGTTCCAGTTCTGTCTTTTTATTTATTTTTTTTTATTTTTTTTTTTGTTTTTGGTTCCTTTTTTTGGTAATCTTTACACCATTATATTTATGTTTAATTTACAACGGTAAATCGGACCATTCTGACTATTTCACTCGGTCCGCGTATTCTCTCTTTTTTTTCTTTTTTTGTTTGTTCATTCGTTCTAGAACATTTCTCTGGCATTCATCTCGTTCTATTATTCTTTTTTTTTTTTTCAATGGTTTTCCCATTTTCTACACACAGGTCCCCCCCCCCAACCCTCTATTATTTATTCAGTTAGAGCCGGCACTACAGCCACTATAGTGCGCGTTCTTTTTTTCTTTTTTATCTACATATATAAACAGACGCTTCGCGACGCTGACAGCGATCTCGATAGCGAGCCGATAAAAATCGATTCTCAGTCGATGAATGAAGTCGCTGGCGCGCTAGTATTTCTCGTTATTATACATACATGATAAAGGTACCGCTGATTCTGTCCCGCTGGACGAACACACTCTCGTCCCTTTTACCTTCGTTTCTTTTCTCTTCCCTTCCACTCTTTTAAACGGCTAGTTAGTGTGATTGTTCGCGAAATATTTCTTACGCTAGAGGTCCGCAAAAAAAATTCGTTGCGATCTAAAATTGATCCATTTCCTGTTTCTCGTCGTCGTCACTCGTTTGTCTCGAATCGCTGGTAAATTGAAAGCGATTGAAAGATCGTGGTAACTACGTTATACCCTATAATGTTTCTCTTATCAGTTTTAGATCGCATGCTCGCGCATACTCTTCATGTACATACACATCATGCACAGATATACATACAGGTATGCATACATTCGCGTATGTTATGTAATATATATATATATATGTGTGTGTGTGTGTGTGTGTGTGTGTGTGTGTCTGTATATATGTATATTACACACACATACAGAGAAACAGAGAGATAAGGTGGACTTGTGTGTTACATTTCAGAGTTGCGTTGCCGCGTACAATGCCACGGACGATGACACACAGTGTATCATACAAAATAAAGAGCAGCGAAGCGGGAACGATATATTGACCGACTTCCGAAAACGGAAAGATCGAAGACGATCTAAGGAATAAATAGATCTAACGAATAAAATTGATCCGATTACATCGCCAGTTAGTTCACTCGAATTCGGGTTAAACCCGTTGAAATTCAAATTTCTACTTTTAACTTTGTCGTTGAAGATAAATACACGGATGGCGTGTAACTGTCGGATTCGGTTTTGATCTTCGACGCGTCCGTTGAATACTTTAGATCTCGACTTGATACCCGTGGTAAAAAGTACGTTGAGACGATCTTTGTTCGTTTATAAATCTTCCGGTTGACCCGGTGTCATAATTATTGCAGCAGCGGCACCAAAAGAATCCAAGGTACAATTGGAGCCGATCGTACGACATTTGTTACAAATAATTACGAAATGATTTCGTGAGAAAAATCGGATTAAATATATATGTATATTTAATCCGATCTATGTTACACACATACAAAGAAACAAAGAGAGAAGGTGGCGGTGCGTTTTACAGTTCAGTCCAAGGAACACATAGAAACACACAAGTGCTCGATCGGCGATGCTCGCGTGCTTTCGCTTCGCTACTCTTTACTACACACACGGTGAGTTTCAGTCCAACTCTGAACGATGATACACACACACACACACACATATATATATATATATATCGTCGTTTCCCTGGTCTCTCTCTCTCTCTCTCCCTTTCGAATATTTTCGAAACGCAAGATCGAGCGTTTTATCATTCCCACGACGATTCCTCGTTTCCGTTTCCATTTCCGTTCCGGCTAATTTTGCACCGAGTTGCTCCACAGGAGTTTTTTAAAAGGCTGGCCTGGACGATCATCATCAAGGAGACGACGACTCTTCTCATTCTTTCTCTCTTTCTCTCTCTCTCTCTCTCTCTCTCTCTCTCTTTCTCTATTAATCGGTTTCTCTACGTATAGTATCACACACGAGCCACATGTGACGCGCCACAATTGACAATCAACGGTGCTGTTGTCACTTGTATCCCCTTACGGGTTAAACGTCGTTACGGACCAAGCATGGCGACCCCCGTAGGTGGAAAACGGTGCACGCGTAAAGTGGATGGATTCGTTCGAGGAGGTGTTGTTGTTCTCTGGCTCTTCTCTTCGAGCACGGTCGTGTAAAAAAGTGGGGTCGAGGAAAGTAACAGGAAGCATCGTGTGTGTGTGTGGTAATATACATGTGTATATAGTATACGTCGTGGTACGTCCGGGGGGAGCAGAGTGGGAAGCCGCTTCTTGCGAGAGGAGCAAAGGGGTGGTGGGCACAGGTGTGTACAGGTACCGAGACAGACACAGAATGACTGATCAAGAGGCTGACCAAGGAGTCGTGACTGATCGACTGATCGACTAATCGATTGGCCGATCGATCGAACGATTGACCGATTCGACTGACTGAGACTGACATGGCACGGCGACTCCGATCGAGAACACGGTCACAACGTCACAGGCCACCTGCTGGCACACAAACAAACACACGGACAGGTTAGTCACCACCACACACCAGATATGTAGGATATTACCCCGGATAAACGTGCACGGTGACGAACTGACACGACATTTCCATTCCATTTCAACATTTTCTTTTCTTTAGAATCTGTTTGAAAACTTTCCCTTTGACCCTATATTGTCATTTGTCGATTTCTTTCCCTCTTCCCCTGACAACGTTACTGAAGGAAGGCATCAGACGTTGGAGCGACTAGCTCAAAATCTGCCAAATTTGTAAAAACGTCACCGTGCAACGTGTACACAGGTAGTATGTCGGTACACGGTTCCTACACGCAGGAGCGACAAGGATCTTCGTCACTTGATTAATTGTTACGAATTTCAACGTTATCGTTTGGTCAGTCTTACTACCATCTGATTCTTGTTGCTTCTTTCACGCCATACTGGTGGTTCATCGACGCGTCTATTCTTTGGTGTGTGAAATAAGTGGACAAAAATCACGACAACGATTGGCGAACAACAAAATCGACGAACCACCACTGGCAATTAACGGTACCCGATGTCCGACGACATCCCAGAAAAAAAAAAAAAAAGAACACACGGCAATGTTAGTACTAACAACTAAAGAAGCGTCATAGCGTAAATTAACCATCAAACTTCGAGATATTATTGTCACGATAGAACGTTCCAAGTTCTGCGTGCCCTGCACAATTTAAAAAGAAAAAGAAGAAAAAAAAAAAGAAAGAAGACAACGACGAGGGATCGACCATTCGCGATTGCAATATATTGTAAAATATATATAGTGGCGTAATCAGATAATTAAATAAAATTAGTGAGGTAGATCGTTGCGGTTGTTTCGTTGGTATCTTGCGTCGCCAAGAATAACGAACAAATAATTATCGACGAAGTTAACTGAGATAGAGATATGTTTGTGTCTTGCGTTGTGTCTCGCGCGTGTGTAGTACACGTAAGACGACAAAGTATATAAATATACAACGTGTAAATATAAAACGATTAAAAAAAAGGAACGATAGAAGCAGACCTTTTAAAAAAAGAGTACAACAAACAAGTAAAAAAATAAGACCAACAACAACAACAACAAAAGTAAGTTTAGTTAAACGTACGGAACTTGAACGTTGCGTGAGAGAAAAAAAAAAAAACTTAAAAAGCGAACTACTTTGTATCTCTCATATCCTGAAGGAGAAGCTACAATGGTGAATTTTTGGTTAGTGAAACTTCCACGTTTACGTAATTTCCACTTTGTGCACAAAAGTTAGCACAGAAAAGCTTGATTGGCAGCCGTTTGCAACGAAATGAACTTTTGATTACACCACTGGCGCGAAAAAGAAAGGAGGCTGGTAGGGCGATAAAGGGCTAGAAGGGCAGGCTTTGCACCTTCGAAGGACGAGCAATGATATATCTTTTTAAGTAAGAATATTTAGATCTCGTTTTGATGCGGTGCGTATTCTGACGTTTATATACCTTCTTAAAACAGGAAGAAATAACAAAAAAGAAAAAGAAATTCTGTAAAAATTCTAGAAACTACCGAATAAATATAAAGACGAGATGTCCAGTTTATTTTACTTTCGAATTTTTCAAGCAAAATTATTTGCAGCTGCAAAGATGCATTCTATGTGTGCTAGATATCCGTACGTCTAATTGAACGTTTTCTCTAGCTAAAGTTCTTTGCAGGAGGAGGGAATAAAATTTAAACGAGAAAACAAGATAAAAAGAAATTGTTCGTCGTATTTTATCACCGGCAACAAAACCAGAAATCGAAATATTCGAGTTACCACTGCGACGTTCGACGAGAATAAAACTTCCACATTGCTCGTAATCGTCATTGAATCCCTATCGTGGTACGAGGTATTAATTTCGAAGAATGGAACGAAAGGGAAAAAAAAAAAAAAAAAAAAAAAAAAAAAAAAAAAACACACGCGTATCACGAATATTATAGGTATAGTAGTAGCCAGCGAACGAAGAAAAAGACAGCTATAATCATCTGGGCATAAAAATAACCAGAGTGCTGCATATTCACGTGGACGGACTACCAGGCGAAGAGACCTGAACTCCAGAGGAAACTATAACTCTCGTTTACAGCTGCTTCGAGCGTTTTTTTAAAAAAATAAAATATATTAGATATGCATATACGTATATATCTATAGAATGTACGATCCGTACCTATTGAACCACACATATTCTTTGGACAGAGTTATGATGATACAGTAAGTCTTCAATATTATCACAGCCTCGTTTCGAACGTAAACTCTAACTCGTAGAATTTCGACTGAAAATCGATATGGCGCCTAAAAGGGGAGAAGATTGTCAACGACTATATTCTTCGAGCTTCGTAGAAAAATACCGCTTGACTAGACTAGAGGGATAATCTCTTTCGAGCTGGCAACTTGACTGCTGGACACTTTGGTCATTTGAAAATACCTATATCTACCTATATTTACCTATATTTAATCTACCTATCTGTCAATCTATCCATCCAGACCGAGGAACATTCCCGATCGATGATCGACGTCGCGAGATTTATCGAATGTGTCAATAATTTTTGTGAATTTTTCTTTTTTTTTTTTTTTGAGCAAGGACACCAAGGTCGTTGATTCCGAGCCGTGGTATCCAAGAGAAGTCCTTGGTATCTACCTACGAACGATGAGGGACGTCGGCTAGTAGGGCTTCGACGCGTCCTTGGATCGTTTCAGTTGGACCTTCAGCCGTTTCATGCCGATCTGGAAACCGTTCATTGCCTGGATCGCTGCCTGCGCGCTCGCCGCGTTGTCGTACGACACGAAACCTGCAAATCATGCGTCGTTGTCTTGCAAGTAACTATTTTATTTTTTGGTTTCGCGACTTTGTTCACGGAGGCCACTAACTGTGTCCGGACTCTCTCCGTTTCTCAACGAGGCTACCCGATACTCGCTTTTAAGAGTCGTAAAAATCGAGCAAACCCGATGATCTTTTACCGCGTAAATCACGCGTAACAACGACGCAGCTTACCGAAGCACTTGCTCAGCTGCGTCTGTTTGTCGATGAAGACCTTGGCGGAGATGACGTTGCCGAACGGCAGAAACGTCGAGACGAGGTCAGTATCGCTAAACTCCTGCGGTAGATGGTAGATAAACAGATTGCAGCCCTCGGGACCTTCAATCTGCTTGTCGGTGTTGGTGAATTTCGCCTTCTGGGCCGCAGCCGCAGCCGCCGCCGCCGCCGCCGTGAACGCCGGGAACCCTGCAACCACAAAATTCGGTCATCAACCGATTTCTTCAACCCCCTTCTTCGTTGACATTCAGCTACGAGTCGTATTTCCTCCCACGGCATCCCACGAGATTCGCATTCCAGGAATCGCGATCGTTCGCTCGACCATGGTCTCCGATATTATTCGAGAGCCGCGTTTGGTTCGAATTGCTAGCTTGAATCATCTCATTGCGGTTTCGAGTTATCGAACCTACGCAACGAAAGATAGTTCACTGGCAGTGATACTGCTCGTCTGTGGTATTTTCAACAACAATTTTCGAATGACGTTTCGAAGGAATTGCGTATCTTGTGAGTTGCAGGATTTGTACTTTCAGCAACAGTGGCGGTCATGCGCAAGACGTGTCAAAAGGAAAAAAGAAAAAAAAAAAGGAAAAAACTTCAACGTTTCGTCCACGTGAAATTTCGAAATCGGCAACTCGTGGTTTTCTCCCTTTTCCGTAAATTTGCCCAACTGTAAAAAAAGAAAAAAAGAAAAAATAGAACCGTCTGGATGTAGGCTGTGCAAATTTGGCTCGAATTGAACGCGTATTTGCGCATTACCACCTCTGCGGACTTTTGACATTTGATCACGTGCAAATCGGCCGCAAACAGAAAACAGTAGTACCGGCATTACGCATTACGAGTCGCGCGCGTCGCATTGCTAGTTGTAAGAAAAAAACTCAGGCATTTCGCTTCTCTGCGTGTGTTTGTGTGTGTGTGTGTGTACGTTTAGTTACTCACTATGTAATTCTTTCTTTTCCACGGTCACCGTCGTCTTTCCAATGAGAGCTTTAAGGCGCACAGTTACTCGTTAGAACACAGCACTTCTCCAGCAAACCATTAGTGCAATTTAAACAATGCTAATTTGCCATTTGAAAATTGGCGAAGAATTGACATTCTTTGGTCAAATAGAAACAACCGATCGATCCGATGGTCGTGCCATGCTTACCTGCGTACTGCTGCAAGCTGGAGTAAGCGTTGCTCAAAGAGTCCTGCAATCCATTTAGAGGTGTCCCCGTGAGGGAATTGAGCGCTAGGGACGTCACAGGACTGAGGCTACCTCCGGTGGACCCTTCAAAGTCGAAATCAATTCGATTACTTAATTTCATTTCTCCAGTCTGTTTGTGTGTTTTTTTTTTTTTTTCTTTTTTTTTGTTCGATCGAACTTTTACAACAGCGCCAACAGTTGAATAAATCGTTTCACGCCTGTTTGCTTCTTTTTTCCCTATCTTTGCAAAAACGGTAATTCCCCGACTTCATGGCATGCTTCATGCTGTACCTCTAACATAAAAAGAAAGAAGGAAAGAAAGAACAGAGAAGAATAGCTGGTATTACGCCGAGTTGATTATCTTGTTTGTTAATTGTGTAAACGCGTGTCGGATAGTTACTAGAAGCAAGTTTGTACAGTAATTACTCGAGTGAAGTGGTTTTCGTCCAAAGTTAATTTTAGAGGGTATTTTCTGTTTTTCTGTTTTTTACAACACAACGTTCTCAATGTGCGGAGTTTTCAAGTATGTATATCGTTAATTGCAAGAAGCGATTACGTACACGACGTGTTATGTAACGTGTTCAAAGTGAATAATATTTACGAAAATACAGTGTAAATTGCGTGTTAGGTAGACTGTGTTTCTGTCAGATTATGATCAAAATTCGGAGAGAAGGAGTTCAAGGCTGAAATTTCGTTACGAATGGTCAACTCGTGGCACGTTATTAACCATGGATGTACACCAATCAACAATTATCGATCGTTAAACTGAAAGGCGTCAGGTTTTTAATACCATCGATATCGACAAACTTGTTATTGAAATTTCTCAACACTCGTAGCTCACCTAAATCTCAAGTTGAACGTTTTGGAATATATATACATATACAAGTACGTGTATAAGCATCGCGGAGGGCTATTTATCTTTCGTTGCGACACTTCTCTGTTGTACCACCAAATATTACGAAACAGGGCAAATGAATTAAAGTTTAATTGAAACATGTCGGACAAACATTGGGTGAGCTTCGTTCCATCGATTAAACAGCTAACGATTCGGCTTACAAATCTAACGTGAAGATATGCACGAAGAAGGGGGATGACGATGGTGTGCAAAATGCTTCAGAATTATTCAGACAACGATTAGGAAACGACAGGTACAAGTAACGTGTAAATTACAGTTTTAGTAACTGTAAAAAGATAAAAATATCTTCCTCTCCGTTTCCCGTTGCCTCGGCTCGTAATTCTAAAACATCCTTGGCAGGAAGGTGAACGCAGCAAAATGGCGAATGCAACCAGAAAAAGAAGAAAAAAAAAAAGAAAGAAAGTCGAAGAAAAATGAAAGGGAAAGTAGCCTCGCAAAGGAGCGAAACGTTTAACGAACAAATCCAAAAAAAAAAAGAATTGTTGTTATTAAAAAGTTTCAATGATTTCTTCTCACCTGTGTTTCCGGTTTTTCCAAGAAGGACAGCTGCGCACGAAAAAAAAATGTGCACATTAAAACGCTGACGTGCGTTCGTGTAAAAAGAAGAAGAAGAAAAAAAGAGGATAAACAAGTGAATATGCAATTCGGAACGAATGTTATTGAGATCAGTGGCGTGACTCTGCGCTAATCTTTTTATCTATCTGTTCAATTTTTATATTTTTCATCTTCCAAAACATCGAAAGGCACGCGCGTCGTTAACTTTCTTTTAACAACGATTAGCCATAAGTGTAAGAAAGAAACGTTGTAGCAGATAACGAGAGAATCGTTCGTTAAGAGCTTACTGTACGTGAAGCGTGTGCGTGATTGTTTTAATTAATCTCACGGAAACCGTTTTGTTGTTGTTCGATCAAAGTAATCGTTTGGCATACTTGGGGCGAGTAAATGCAAGGGGAGGAGGGGTGTTTCGTCGACGATATCGAAGTCAAAATGTTCTTCGAAAGAAAGGACGAAAATGCGAGGGGGAGAGAGATATATGTGCGTGATGGAACTCTTGGTGTCATGTCTACGTGCAAGTATACAGTGGCGACACGAACATGAATACGTCAATAGCAGTTTATAGCTTTTGTGCGTTGGTATGTTAAAAATTACGCAAGTTAGAATATCGATTCGGTGACAGAAGTCTGGTAGTTTCGTACATTAATGAATGGAGGTCAAATATGGGCCAATGAGAGAACAACTTGCAAAAAATTTGCAAAAATTTGCATCCAACACGCAACTATATTTAAATAATTTTCTTCCTATCGCAGAATATAAAATATAAAATCGTTCTTATACAACTGAGATACACGTAACAATGTGACGTAAAGTAAAACTGTTTCCACAGACATGTGGCCAATAAAGTACTCGCCGTTAGACATGAGTGTGTGGTATTGTCACGTTACGAAGAGTTCAGTGGAAAAATGGTACACGTAATGGTACACGTAATTTCTTTTGGAAACGGAGAGAAGAGAAGGAAAACTCTAGAATCGAAACTTAAGAAAAACCGTTTGTACCATTTTGTACGCCATTTTTCTTTATGAGCTCTTTTCCTCTGTGACAATAAGATCCAATCTATCGCAGACAGTCCAAAATTTCTTGAAGCGAACCAAATGTGCCGAGACGAGTGAATAGAGACAAGATATAGAGTTAGAAAAGTCGAACGGCCGAGATTAATTTAGTAATTGTTAATACTATACCAGGCAAGGCGACACGTACATAGCGACATACCTGCTGTCGAATTCGCCAGTCCGCTTAACGCTGAAACACAGAACACGTTCACGATATTAACAAGCAGAGTTAGTAACGGGTTTACATATTCAGCACGTAAACTTGACCGAAAGTTACTTAGCCGAGTGCTTCGTATGCTACGAATATAAGATACGCAATTGTCGTGCTGCGATATCGTCGATCGTTGCTTGCGATTGCTCGGAACGATCGACGATCGACGATCGAGATCGCGGCTGGAACCAAAGACGAGGACAGAGATAAAGTGCATGAATGTGAGTGACAAACAGAAAATTAACGACTCGTTAATTTTGGATGCAACAGACGAATCTTTCCGTCTCGAATAAAATTTTGCAGAAATTCTCGACGAACGTCGAAGATTAAATCTCGGCGGGAAAGCCATTCCAGAATTTATGAACACGAGCGTAGAAACGAATTTTCTTTTCACTCGTGACATCATTTCTCTACCCAACGATTTGCATTAGACGGATAAATCTCATACATACACAAATGAAGATATACTATATATATATATATACACACACACACACACAAAATACGAACGTTCTCGAAACGAAACGTAACAAGTTACGATTAATGGCCGTTGGATTAATCAACGTCGTATAAAATACGTGTCAAATATTCCACCAATACGATTTAATCACAGCAACGAACCGTGTGATTTCCATCATGCTGTTATTTCTTTTTTTTTTTTTTTTTTTTTTTTTTTAATTTAACATCACGCGTTTCAAGCGTTCTTCCTTTTTCTTTGCGAAAGCACGGCTCATAGAAATGAACGATCAGTTGTCTGTTTCCATTAGAAACGAAGGACGAGGAACACAAATGCACATACTGACCAAAAAAAAATTGTACGATATTGTAGTAAGTGACAAAGTGGATTTTTTAACGTTATCGCGTTCATACGTATTACACATATACACATATGCTCGTGTCACGGCGGAAGTTGTCTTTTTCTCTTTTACTCACTGTTTGGTGACACCTGAAGGTTCCCGTTTCCGCCTGTCATGGCCGCCAAGGTGACCAGGTTTTGCATACTCATCGGCGACACTGCTGCATTCGCTGCAACGTACATAACCCAACACACACACGATGATTAGATTCTAAATCGCGCACAAATATGACAAACACGGCACGGGGATCACGCGACTCGATATTTCGTTACGTAATTCTCGTAATTAGTATAATTGGCTGGATTTGTTAGCAGGAAGTCGTGAATATTCTCGTTAGTAGTTATTTTCTGATCGCAAACTGCGAAAGAACAACTGCGGCAACGAAACATCGACTGAAAAATTATGCCCCCCGGACGTATGTAAGTTCGCAGATCGTAAGAATCAACGGACGAAACAGTTCAGCTCGGAATTTGCGCAGAATTCTGACGAATCCTCTATCCATCAAAAAAAAAAAGAAAAAAAAAAGAAATAATTTGAAGGAACAGAAAAGGAAGTAAAGAACGACAGCGTTTCATTTCGCATACTATATTTGCCCGAAGATACGATTACGTAAGTTCTGGTATGTCGTCGGATAACCACACGTTTCTCTAATAAATAGTAAACACGCGTTTTAACATGGATGCTAATAGGAGGCATCTACAACGGTCATTACACATTGGCATGCTTCCCGACGTTTATTAAAACGAACAGTTTTATTGTCGCGAAGACAACCTGCGGAGAATATACCAGAACGTGGCCGCCACGCGCAGAAAACGAAACGAAACACCGCGACAACGATAATGTAAGTAGCGTGAGAGAACGAGGACGAATGCACATATGTACATCGGGCGATAAAGTGCAATTGTTAACCTTGGATGACAAAAATTTGCGTGCATAAATTACAATCGCAATTTGTGCGACACAAAGATTGACAAACTGCAGAAGAATGGAGAAATCCAATGGTTTCCGATTATACATAAATACAATGAAGTTTGCCAAAGTAATTTCAAACATTCAAAATTCAGTAACTTGTCTGCGTTTTCGACGTCGCAGTGACATTTCTAAACTAAGTTGATCCGACTTGTGCGTATATGGATATTCCAATCTCGCATTTTCTTATCAGCAACGAATTCTAATAACTTTATTGGAAAGGAGCATAAGAACGCTCGTTAAGTGCCGCGTCGGTCACTGGCGAAGGAAAATTAAAAGGGAAGAATTGAAACAAGACGAATCTTGCGCGCTAAAAGTGTTCAACGACACGGAAGACTGTTTAACAAATAAATAAATGTTATTCAATGATATTATAACAAACGGATATTACGCAATAAGTAGACAGCAAAGAGCATGGATAAAACGAGAGACAAAGACGTAAAAAAATGGACGCGCCTAATTGACGCTTGATTGAGGTAAATTGGCAGGTGTCAAAGGTGGAGACAAAGAAGGAGGAACGAAAATAAAATGTAAAATAAATGGACACCAACCATACTCACCGGCGGTGTTGCTGAGGGACGCGAGGGTCGCCAGTCCTTGAAGATTCGTGGGGTTGATCTCTGGCGGGCTTGGCACGGCAGGGGCGGCCGCGTGCGCAGGAGTCGCCGCGCCGAGGCCAAGATGTTGTTGCAGCAACAACTGATGCTGCACGCTCGACAACGCGTTTGCACCAGCGCCTGCCGCGACCGGAGTCGCCGCGCTCGTCGTCGCCTGAAGTTGTTGCAACAATTGCAGCGAGGCGGGCGCCAAAGCAGGCGTGTCGTTCTGCGAACAAACGAACGATTCTCACATGAGTATCTGTTGCTTCGAGCCACACACTGTGCTTACGAGCAACGACGACTTGCTGCGTTGCAAGAGACGCCGCGTAAAATGTTGACTCATAGTCAAGATAAATAAAAGTATTCTCGCGTGCTCTTGCAACGAGTTTCACGGCGCAAGAGCGTAGTTGAGCGTGATCTGAATGCGAGTTTAGCGCGTTGCGCCTCTTCCGCGTGACTCTCCATTCAGGTCGCGCGTGCCATCGATACCATACATCGTGTGAATGGAAATTTTCGCGAGAACTTTGATGCCGAGACACCATGTTTCGTGTAACATCGAACATGCGTACAAGCGCACGTAACTGACCGGTGCAACGATGAATAATTAAAATGTTGCGCCGAAGAAACTAGGATAAAAATAAGTCTTCGACTTTTATAAAAACGTGTAGGTTTAGGTTAGGTTTAGTAGCCATGATGTGCTTTATAGATTTGTATTATATAATTCTGACGCATTTTGACAATTCCAGTGCAGATTCCATTCCGAATAAATTCATTCGTACAATGAAAAAAAATCGATCAATAATTGTTCCACCTTGAAATAAATTGTCCCTTGAAATAATCGTGGAAACTAATTCCTTTCTGTTTCCACAGAGACAATTACTCGGATGATTTTTATCTGTAGAAGCAATTACTTGACGTCAGTCGATTTGACATGCTGATTCAAGCACGTTTCCTACAATATTTCTACAATGTTTGCAGTATCTCTGTATCATTCTCGCGAAGAGATTACGTTCTAATTAACAAATTAAAACCCCCTTGGTCGGATCGTCGGGAGATGAAAATTTCCATTGAGAGATCACGCCTGTCTTTTAGCACGGTGTTATTCTCTTTTCGTTGCGTAGCGCGAAAAAAAAAAAGTATCAAGCCGATTCGCTGGATGCGCTTGTAATTTTGAAGATTCAAGGGAAATAAATTTACGAGAAAGTATTTCCATTCACGATGCAAATGGGCTCTTTGATATCGGGTAAAAAGGTTGGTTATGAAATATTAAAGATACAGACGGTCAGGTAATGCGGCGCCATGTTGACTCCTGCTATATTCCAAAGATTCGTCTGAAGTTGTTGCATCCTTTTCTGATCCTTTTCCAGCGGCGCGAGTCCATTTTCTTACACGCGCGAATTTTTCATCCGCGAGCAGCGTGTAATTCAGATCTTAAAGTGTTTGTTTATTTTACCTTTAATTGAAAAGGAACTGGGTAATTATGAGATAATTTTATAATTATTTACTTCGTAATAGCACAGGATGGCCACTGAAAAACTGTAGGGTTTGAAAGAGCCCGTATTTGTGAGCAGGGAAATGGTGGTCTTTTGAGGAATTAATTATTTTTTATTCATTAATTATATTTCCAAATGAAATAATAAAAAATTAAAAAAACATGTGTTTGTAAAAGTTCTTTTTGTTTTATATATCATTCAGTCTTTATCAGTGACTATCCTGCATTTTGAAAATTATAATCATCCGACATAGTACGAATTATTGCTATTTACAAATTACTATTATTATTATTATTATTTATAGCGATTAGCTACGGTTAGTGATCTCTAACGTAACCCACCTAATTCCGATATCGTGTGGGGTATAAATGTG
>KQ435984.1:183691-214243 GCA_001276565.1 Melipona quadrifasciata | reverse complement strand
AAAAATTCAGATATATATATATATCTGTTAAATGATACGAGATACAAGATGTTCATTTCGGATGAAAGAGAAAGAAAATGGTTGGATCAGCCTCTTTGGAGATCTCAGGTGGTAAATCGACGAGTGTCTGTTACACGAGCTTAAACGAGCTTACATGTACTCGTACGAGGGAGTCACGCTCATAAGCTCTCGCCCTCTTATAATTTATTCTCGCGTGGCACGACAGAACGTAAACGATCAGCACGGTGAAAGAGGTTCGTGTCGAAGGAGGTATACATCTGGTGAGAATGAGGGCGATGGCGAGGGTGAAACCAACTATTAATGGTAATAATCTCACGTTAATCGAGTATTTTTAACCACCCAGTGATTTACTGGCTCTCCCTTAACATTTTTTGATGAAGTTATTCTTAACGCGCTGGTGGAACACTGATCGATCACGTAGCATCCAGTCGACAATGAAAATTATCGCGATTGGACTGTACGAACGAAAGTTCTTTCTTCTTTGACGTTTTTAAGGTTAGAAGTACCGACGGAAATTTCCATCAGAGACGTTAAAACTAAAGTGTGAAAGAAGCAGAAAATCTTTATAATACAATGATTCTTCCTTTACGAAGAATCATTCAAGTCTCCAAATATATGACATAAAATACTGCTTTATATCAACAAAATATCTAACAAAAATGATATGGTCAAATGATCATTTTGACCACTTTGGTAGTTTTAGTGTCATGGGGGGCAATTCGAGAATGAGTTATTAATAATGAATTTGTTGCATTTCACTTTAAGATGACCGCAAATTTCGAATTTCCTAGGTACCTTTATTTTATTTTATAACAATTTAAACAATCGAAATATTACAGAAAAATTAAAATTATTTCATACATTTGTGCATTTCAGTTCTCTTTTGTTTGCTATCTCTTCGTTTTATTACAATTTCTTCAAGATACTTCAATTATTCTTTCATTTTTTTATTTTTTTCTTTCATGGATGTTACGTTCTTTGGAAGCTTGTTTTGATCAAGTTGGTGGTCTTTTAGGCTTGCTTCGCAAAAGTCAAAAATTCACTTTTTGAACAATAAGAATTATGTAAAATTTTTAGAGACGCTCAAGTGGCCAAAAAAAGTTCTAATCTTTCTGCTCTGTGTTTTAGTAATTGTACGATAGAACTCTTCTCTCAGTCAAGATACGATCAAAGCAGATGTTGGAGGAAACAGAGTCACGCGAGTTGGTTCGTTTTGGACAGAGGTATGCCGGCTCGTCATTAGTATGTCGCCGACAGAGCGCGCAGGAAGTGACGTCAAAGAGTGGCAACGATTTATAGAGAGCCACGAATTCCGATTAGCGAGGCGTTTCTCTGCTGCGTTTCACGACGGCGCCGACTGTAAATTTTCTTTTCATAAAGGTGAACGTGAGCGGAATAATCCCTTTCCTCTCGAACCGTCACGTGGCGGAGTTTTCCCTCTTTTCCCCCAATTCCGTAAACTCGACTCGTTGTCGCGCGACGCGTTTCGCATAGTCCCCCGACAAAGATCGCCCGGCGCGTTTCAAAAAAAATTCCTCGAAAACGTCCGCTCGAATCTTCTATAGGAGACGCAACTCTCCCTGCTCGTTATCGTCCTGAAACGCGCGAGTCAGGAGAGTCACGATGCGACTCGTCCCGGGAGAAATTGATTTTTCGTGCATACTTTTCTTTCGAGAGAGGGAACGACACGACAGCGACAGCGCGGGAGTTCCATTTTCCAAAACGAATCGCTTCGGAGCGAATCGGACGCAAGCCCGAGGACAACGTATTTCCACCGGTTGCCCGTATATTTCGCGAAAGTCCCCGTCGTCGCCTCGAATTCAAGATCGAGTATCTTCCTCGCGACAACGATTGTCGCGGCCCAACCGTAGCGTAGAAATGGGACCATAAATTTCCGATCGCGACGACTTGCGAGTACCATCGTCCCCCGTTTCCCAACCGTTCCGAGGATAAGCCGGGTTCGACTCGAATCGTTTCACTCGCTAGCGCTTAATTGCGGCACCAGTTCACCGCGATATTAATGACAATTACGAGCGAGCGTAAAATGAAGGGAAGACGTCGACTCGATTTAATCGTTTTGTTGCTACGGGCTAATTAATAAAAAATCGTGTTGTAAGTAATGCTTCCTTGATGTGACTGCGAAAAAACGAAGGTCGATAAAGTAGAAATTGTCTACTTATGCACGTGGTTTGGTAGTTTTAATTGAAAAGAAAATAATTAGGAGCGGAAGCTTCGATGTGAACGCTGTAATCGAAACCGAGTGCATTTTGTAAATTGAACAGCGCTGCGTGGTACTAAAACGGTTGAGAAATAATCGCCCCTAACCTTAAAAGTTTTTTGTACTTTTAGTACATAACAGAACACAAAGCGATATATACTTTGGATTTTTTAGGAAAGCACGTTTTGTCGAGTCTCATTAGTCGTCAGATTAATTCTGGACGAATGATTTAATCGTTCTAGTGCCAATGGCTATTTAAAAAATCGTACGGGACAGAGCTTTCTTGCTGTAATTGAGAAAAGTGCCAAGCAACGCGATAAAAGTCGATAAAGTAGAAATTGTCAATTTATTAAAAATTTAGTAAAAAATACGTGAAAGTCGAAGAAACGCATTTGAGCGCCGTGGGAAGTCGCCACGTGGGAAATAAATCCATTAAACATGTTACATACCTCAACTTATCTGTTGCAGATAATATTTCAGCATAATACCTATTGTACAACAACATAAAATTCAATGTTGACGTCCTGAACAGCAAAATGAGCGTGGAATACAGTAAATTACAACATTACAAAGACTAGTGTCTTGAAAAGGGCACCGAATCGAACGGAACGAAACGAGGAACAAAAGAAACGCAGGAAACGTTCGAACAAGTTGACGGACTTTGTCAACCGGATGGAAGTCGAAGGTACCGCGTGTCCCATACAAATATTCAATTAACACACCGTGCGTCGCGCTCACGGTACTCATGTCGAGTTAGTTCTGAGAGAAAAGGAAGAAAGGAAGAAAGAAAGGGGCGCATCCACGACTATTCCTGGTGCAGACGCGTAGACCATTTCTAAAAGTAACATTTACCGTAAACACGTAAATTTGCATACGTAAATATATCCGAGTGTTTCTCGGCTCGCGAACGAGAAACACTGAAATCGTGAAACTTTCCACGGCGATGCGCAGAGCGTAGTCAATGCGTGTAAATTGCGGCAGACTAACGGGCCGAAATAGTCAACCATGGAACAATATCGATAACCGTGTAATTACCGGGCGTACTTACAATTACATTTAATCGTCGTGTGGTTAACGTAACAGGCTTGATAACACGCGGAATATCGCGGAACTTTGTAACACGCGAGTCAGCGCGGATGTTCGTGCCATTGAAAATCGCCGTGGCAAAATGGCCAAAACTGTTACATAAGCGTTCATAACGCGATTGTTTGCCAATGATGCAAGACACGTTCGCGTTCGCGCGTCCTCCGACTGTGTATATAATTATTTATTATTCGTACGATGGAAAATTTTCACTGCGCGCATGAAATTAGCATAAAGAGTACGTTTCATTGTTATTTCGTTTTGCATTCGTGCACATTTGGGTTGACATGTTAATATCGTTCTTCTCGCGATTCGTACGAATCGTTTGAAAGGATATAGCTGAACGCAACTCTGCCGGAACGACGAAAGGCACTTTTTTTTTTTTTATCACTGAAAGTGATTTTAGCGGGGATAACCCAGAAAATCGGGCCTCTTCAGGTGCAACGCTGATGCAACGAAAATTAGCGATTGGTTGATTTGGGTCACGTGATTCGCGAGGGGGCGTGGCGTAGACCTCGAGTAGGAGTGGCATTGTCTGGCGCCTGTAATTTGTTTTATTTGCATATCAATAAAATTATGGAAAAATACCAATGAAATTAATAAAAAACGGAAAAAAGTCTTCGTGTAATCGAAAGTTAAATATTTACTAGTTGAGAATTTTTTCTAATGTATCAACAGTTCGACGTGATGCAATGTAACGATTCGCGCTTTCTTTCTTTTCCTTTTTTTAATAAAGTAAATTAAATAACGAAAGAATGAGGAAAGGAAGTAAATAAAAAAAAGAAAGAAAGAACGAGATTTCCATTCGTTCAAAAGCTTCTTCACATCTGCTACGATATAACAAGAAAGCGTGACGGATAGCAATACGACGGGTTTTAATTAAATTTTTAATTGCCAACGGTTCAAACTACTCGCGTTACAATTATGTATTTTACTGCGACTTTTGTTAATTACAACGCCTGGCTCGTCTGTCTCGACATTCGAATGCCACACTCTTCCCAGCGTTACGTTTGCGAAAAATCATTGAAAGTCATCGTGTACGTAACAGTTTGTTCGAGCCAAAGAATTGCCACTGTATTTTCGTACTAAATAAGATATTTTTCTAAATACAGTTTATTCTTACTGAATAAGATATTGAAAAAAAAAAAAATCGAGGAAAAGAATTTCATCGCCTCTTGCCTGAAATGAAATTTCGAAATTTCGGAGTCTCGAAATTTCCAGCACCAAACGTCCGGGAAACAACTCAACTCAAGAGGAAGGAGCTACGAAGAGAGGCCACTATCACGGAATCACTGCACGTAGCCAAGCCTCAACAGATATTTCATTAGTCGAACGGAACATTCCGGGGACCAATGGACAATGAATGTTCGCCGAAGACCCGGCGCGACAGGATGTACGATACTACAGTTGGAAAATAACGAGACGACGAGTAGGTGCAGTTTACTGCGCTTGTAAGTAGGTTGCCGTGGGCAACTCCGTTGCGGTAGCACCTATTACATACTACGCCGTGATAGCTTCTTCGAAAAGTTTTACTCGAGATAAAGCTGAAGAAGAAAAATAACAATTCGTAGCAACGAACACCGCCGCTACGATTACTTTGTTATCTCTGTTTCGAAAATAATTTCGCGGCGAACGAAATTTACGGCCGTGTATGCAAACGCAGCGCGAGTTTTGACCCTTTGGAGATTTGTTTGAAAAAATTTATCGGTGCACGGAGTGGTATGTAAAGGCGGTAGATTTTACGCGAGAATTCAAAATGAAAACAAAAGCGAATTACTAATAATTTTGAACGACGAGTTAGGATCGTCATCTTGCGCTTGGTGCGTGCAAAACAAGTGTCAAATGTGCTCGAGGGATTGATAGTATTGAAACTGTCGCCATTTCGCAGAAATGAATCGACTGATTCACGATAGTGAACTTTTAAAGCTCGAAGCCTCTACTTTCGAAATATGTCATTCGTTTTACCTTAGAACACTTTCACACTTGAACCTAAAAGAAGTGAAGGCACTCTTGTCAAATTGTGTAAAAACATCGAACTGAATCTACAATGGACTTGAAGATTGAAACGATCCCTCGAAGAAACGATTAATTTATCGGACTTTGAACACGACAACGAAACTTGAATTTTCATCTAAATCTGTATATTGAAAAGGTCCGAACAATTTTTCAATGTTTTTCACTTTATCTTCACTCGTTAAGTGTTTCTTTTTTTTCTTTCTTTTTTGGAATAAAACGAATAACAATATTTCGAAAGTAGAGGCTTGAAGCTGCGAAAGAAGCCCAGGCTTGTTATCGTGCGATTTCTTCTTACAAAATTACAACAGTTTCTTCGGCGTTTAGCGCGTCGATGGGAGTCGCTGCAGTGGAAATTGAAATTCTCCGGTTCTGAAATTGAAATACCAGTCGAGCACGTCCGTGTGCGAAATCACGCGTGGTCACGAGACATCGATCGTCATCGAGAACAGTGCGAAACACTTTCTAGAGAAAGTTGCCTGACATTTTCCAGCCGTAGCCTTGGAAATGTACATCACAGGTGATTCACGATAATCATCGAAGGATGAATCGTAACGTGCACCACGTGCGTGTCACGCTACGATCGTCGGTGTCGTTTTGTTTCATATTGCAACAGTACAACAGTAGATAACATTAGTGTAAATACAGTCTAACTGTTATAGCGAAACGTCCGACTA
Source organism: Melipona quadrifasciata (assembly GCA_001276565.1). Classification (NCBI taxonomy): domain Eukaryota; kingdom Metazoa; phylum Arthropoda; class Insecta; order Hymenoptera; family Apidae; genus Melipona; species Melipona quadrifasciata. The sequence goes on along the minus strand of KQ435984.1, from coordinate 208,231 downwards.
ATTCTTTCACCATGTGATTTATACAGCTACGTATGCTCGCGTAAAAAGTAGGGAGTGTCAAAAAGGAGAAAATACGGCTCGAAGACGAATCCGCATTCCAGCCTCGAAATGCATCGTACACGAATCACGTTGAACCTCGAAACGAAACGCTCGAACGCGCGTATCCCGGAGAATTAGAAATTCTTTGTAAAACGGACTCGCTCGAGTAAATTAAATTCCATGTTTTAGGTCTCATTGGCAGGAACTGATATTGGGTCAATTCGTTCCGCCTATTTGTGGTAATCATACCACACCAGAATTGTACAACACTTCTTCCCATCTTTTTAGCAAGGGCACAATCGCTGTAAAATTTCTCTGGTTTTCCTTTAAAGAATATTTCTCGAGGTCTTTTTTTATAATTGACATTCTTTTATAATTAACATGATATAATACAATAAAAGAATACAATTCTTTTTCTATAATTAATATTCTTTGTTAATATCGTCATATGTTTTGCCACTTGGAAAAGACTTTTTTTTTCACGTTTCGTGGATGAAAAATCACATTTTCTCGATTTGTGAGTTTGAGGCGTTCTGTTGCCATTGTTTCTCTCAATTTATCCAGCTAGACGCAATATTTCTCTGAATTTATAATACTTGTTCAGCCGGGAGCAACAAAATTCCTTGATAGTCCCATCAAAAGAGCAGGGAACAAAATTTTACGAGTATGTAGACCTGGTTTAACACACCAGTTGAGCTTGTTCTTCTCTTCCGGTCCAAGTCTTCGTTTTCCTCGGAAATTGTTGTGCAACAATTCACTCTTCGTCTCTGGTTATCAAACGTTTCACCAGTTCTTTTGTATCTTTCGCGGGCAAGCAAAGATATACAGGAGAGATAGGAAACTTCCAGTTTCAACACCATTCCCATTTTCTTGAAATGTCTGTTGCACGGTTGATGCCGGGAAATACCTTAGAACTTCCGACGTTTCTTGAGCCGATAGCCTCTTCCTTTCGTTCGTTGAATTTATATCGTCGTCCATCTCACATCAGGCGAAAAATTCCGGGACAAATTTACGACCTAATATTTAAATTAACCAGCAATTGCTCCAAAAATTCTGATCTGACAGATTGACGATAAATTTTGCAAGTTGAACAAAGACGCATCTCGAACGCGCCAAGACGATCCGTTTATTTAACTGCGGTTCGTCTGGGAGTACTCGACAAAGCGCCGAGCATTCCGAAGCTGACGATTTCAAGCAAAGGCGCCAGAGAAGCAACGGAGAAAAGAAAAAGAAAAATTGACCGAACCACTCGCGCCACTCGCATGACAGAAAGGGGCCCTCCACAAATACGACAGAGGCGAGAACACTAGTACTGCGAAGAGGAATAGCGGGAATGGTCGGGCCGGCAATGGACGTCTTCAAGTTCCGTGCCTTGACGCGACACACCTGTTCGTTCATACAGTACGTACAGTGGTTGAAAGGGACACGGTCTCTTAAACGTGACAAATGAAGGGGCCAAGTGGAGATATCGATCGTTCCACACGCACGTAGCTCGAAGGTTCATCGAAGGAAAAAGAAAATTCTCTCGCGATCGAGAAAATGTGATTTTTCATCACGATGATACCAGATTACGCGTAGCGATAAAATTTTATTGTACCCATCATATTCTTCAGATTTTGATATTGCCTATTTCGATCGTTGCAACGTTAACTAATAAAGAATGATATTAAAAAGAATATTTTTAATCAAAAATAAAATTATATATTAATTATAAGAAAGAATTACATTCTTTCACATTGATGCATGTGAAATCCTCGAAACGCGTCAAGTTTAATTCCTAACCTCTTCTAGACGCACGTACGTATCTCCCTCGCCAACTGTGCGCAAGTGGGAGTGAAAAATTTTAATTAAAAAATATTCTTCGTTAATTTATATTACTTATAAAAGAGAATTATATTCATTGATGCATGTGAAATCCTCGAAACGCGTCAAGTTTAATTCCTAACCTCTTCTAGACGCACGTACATATCTCCCTCGCCAACTGTACGCAAGTTGGAGTGAAAAATTTTAATTAAAAAATACTCTTCGTTAATATATATTAATTATAAAAGAGAATTATATTCATTGATGCATGTGAAATCCTCGAAACGCGTCAAGTTTAATTCCTAATCTCTTCCAGATGCACGTACGTATCTCCCTCGCCAACTGTGCGCAAGTCGGAGTGAAAAGTCCGCGGTGACATGACCGGTCTTCCTCTCGTAGACTCGTCTCTCGTTTGCTTTTTACGCTTTGTTCGAGGAGAAACCGACTTTGGAAGAAGGATGAGCGACGCATGATGCAACGCGAGAAGAACCGGTTAGACGCACGCGGTTTCATCGTGCCTCTCAATTTGTCTCCTCGAGGAAGGAAGAGGCGCGCGAGGCAAACACACTTGACGCGGCTTCATGTGAAACGGCCCGTTTTACGATTGGACGGTAAATACCATAATATACACTCTATTAACGGTTGTGCGTCGTTTCTATTCTGCAAAGATGTTGAACTTGAGTGTTCATATCGACGATCGATTGGTTCGTAGAGCCAGAGCAACACAGCAAATCAAATGACGGTAACTATAACGCTCTTTTTATTCCCCCCCTCCCCCCCAATCAGCGTCAAATTAAAATACAATTACACGCGCAGCACTGATTTCTGTATCGTGGTAGATGCCGCATGTAAATGAAATAAAAATAAAACGCGGCTGTATATCTATGTATAGAACGAAATAAAATAAAATGAAATAAAAGAGAATGAAAAGAAAATAAAATATCAATCATCCACGAGAACTGAAATTTATTTTTCAATTTATTTGTCAGTAATATCGCGAAGCTCGTGCTATATATGTATATATGTATGTATGTATGTATGTATGTATGTGTGTGTGTATATATATATGGCTAGAGATTGACAGAAACAGAAAGAATAAATTGTTTTCGAACGCGGAGGTATTGTTGTATACGGGCAAGAGTCGAGTTGCAGTCAGAAATAAAAAGAGGATCGATTGTCTGTCTATTCGATCTTGAGACATATTTTTCAACGTAATAACGCAGAACTACGAGAGAAAGAGAGAGAGAGAGAGATTCGACACGTACTTGACTACCCGTTTACGTTAACATTCCGTTGCGTAACAATGTGCCTGAAAATCCTGTCTTGCACGTTGAGATCAGTCAGTTCGAACATGTCTGGTGATTTCACACACGCGAAAACTGACACTTCAGATATCCGTAAGTTGCGTTCTTTGATCAAATTTCACATCCCAAGATTTAAAGTCCCTTGTCTGCTCGTTAAAACAAGAGCGAAATTGCAAAATGCAAAACCGAAACAACGATTGGAAACGTTGCACGAACGGGCGAATCGATTACCAGCTGGTTGTGTCGAGAAAACGAAAACGCCGGGAGATGGAACTCGAAAAATGGTCCAGGGACACGAGCCACGTATCTGTGTAAGTAGGTAAGAAATTCGACGAGCACGCCGATTCACGTAATGCCGATTGTCGGAACAAAAGGAGAGAGAACAGAGAAAGATGAAGTGGGAGGTGGTGTTAGTTCGTTCCAGTCGAGTTCCAGCCGCTAGTTCATTCAGTCGCCTATCGCCTCTAGACGCCTATCTCTCGTAATAACGGCTTCCATTGATGAAATTCTGAGGTCGGTAAACGACCGGCGAACCACCGCCGCAAAACAACGATCGCGAGCAGCACGCGTCGTACTCCGATTTATGGCGTTCACCAGCGCCTGGGGGGTTGCTTCCACGCCATTTTTCCCCCCTTCTTCATGGACAGCTGTTGCCTCTGGCTAACGCCAAGTGTATCGCGTCCAACTCCAACTATCACGACGTTTGTGAATATTAAATTCGGCTGACACTCGAGCCAACGGTGTATTGTTCTTTGAAAAATTTTAGGATAAATCGTCTTACGGACGATACAACTTTTCCTAACTTGTACCTACTTTGTAATCTGCTTTGTAAAATTCACGCGCGTCGTTTGGTAAATTTCTAATTTACTAGTTTTTGGCTACCTCTTTGACAAGAGGTATAAAATAAAAAAGTGAGAACGTTACTTTCTCGTTTGAACTTTAGGTTTAAAAAAAATTACAAGTCGGCGAAATTTAGCCAAAATTGGGAAAAACTGCTAAACCAGAAATTTGCCACATTGTTTATTATTATTGTGATAATTTGCGTCAGAAAATTGCCTGTCCATTGCTTCATTCGAAAATAAGCGAACAAACTGAGCGAATCTTAATCATCATTCGAGAAACTCGATGAAATCATAAATTCACACTTGGATGTTGAACTTTGAACAAAAGACTGCGGGATCGTGAATTGGTTTCTCGAGTCGAGGGCACGAATAACGCCCAAGTGTTGCATAGCTGCACGCAACACGCGTTTGCATGTGCGGTGTGTGCAAACTTTTAAGAATGTTTCACTATCATTCCACTTCTGTTGAAAAAAACGTTCTATTTCTCTTGGATGGATCTTTAACCATCGCTCATCGACACTGAAAGCTACAGTCGTGACGAATCTTCAATCACTGTTACTATTTCTACTACGAAAGGCACATTTGTACAAGACCTTTGATCATTATTCGCTGATACTATTCAAATGCATTAATTTTTTATACTAAATATCGAAATAAAATTATTTGGAATTTAAACGCATAAATTTGTCACGCTATTGTCCTTCGAATTTGCACTGTCCTGTTCTATTGGGACAATCTTAACGAAAAAACGGAGCAGAAGGACATGTTTTCACTCACCGCTCAAACACGATTAGAAAGTATTGTATCACCTGGGCATTACTCACCTGAAACACAGAAAGATCAAGTAATTTTAATTTCAACGATTTTAAATAGAAAAATACACATAAAATCTGTTTGAACAATCGCGTTTTAATCACAACCGAAATACTACCGGATTTCTTCCGATGTCCGTTGCCAAGAAACAGACGAGAGAAACGCGAATTATTTGAAAAGGAACGAAGCGACAGTGACAGGTGGAAGGCACCGCCTTGCCTCCCGATTTGCATGTGACCCAGTCCCAAGCTAATCGTGAATGGTAGTCGGCCTCCGGATCGTTGTTTACGACAACGTTTCACGCTAACTCATACAGGTTGTGCCACTATAGCACGATTCTTAAACGCGCAGATGAAACCTTTTCATTCGCAGATTTTCTATAGTCAGAAATTCGATACTTGGGGAGATATGTAGTTGGGAGGATATTACATATACTTGATTCGATATTATAATTTGTTCCTTTCTAAATTAGACCGATTTTTATCCTGTCCGTCAAAGTAAACTGCTCGTCGTATCTGCCGGTTTTTTTCAAAGTCTTCGAAATTAACCAACAATCGTACTACGACTTATCGTTTCAAAAAGTACTACTACCTCGTTGTAAAACTGGATAGCCAATTGTTAAAAGTTGGCTGGCAGAACGAACGCAGCCGCGGTTGATTTACAGTGTAATAGGATCCAGGCTTCTCTCTCAGTGGTACCACCTTCTCTTAAAAATAGGGCAGACGTATTTTCGTTATTGGCTGAAATGGCCGTATCTACAAATCGGCCGGCTACGTCTGCAGAAGGAGAATTACACGCCCTCGTCTCTTTTCACCGGCCAGTGTATCGCATCCCGCGTTGGAACGATACGATCCGACAACAACCTGTGCGTATACCTGTGTGTACTGTTGTACCAGGCAACGTCGGCGGCCAGGACAGTTACGACGACAGCGATGCTGCAAACTGTGCGAGGCTACGCCTCGCCGGCCTCGCCGCTCGGACAATGGAAAATAACGTGTAATGCAATCGACGGCTTCGTTTCTATCGCCCACTGGCCCGGCGAATAATGGAGCTACACGGTGGTGTACACGTACAGTCGCGGACAATGGCGAACACGAGCGCGCGCGCGTGACGCAAGAAGCTCGCTTCTCGACTTCACTCGTGGAATGCGTTTCTCGATGACAATGAGCCGTTAGTCGATGCTGCTGCTGTACCACCAACGAAATAACATTCTCGGCACGGAGATGACGTAACACGGTGAACTTGGCTCGACGGAACTTTGCGTTCCAGCAGGGGCACGAGGTTGTTGCACAGTAGTCACGTAACTGACCACACTTTGGGCCTCCCAACTGATCACTGCTTATTCCAACCAATTTTTGAAATTGGGACTATCTCCACTCTACGTAATTTATATAATACCGATTTATATGATACCTGTATTGACTCTCATCCCCCTTTCACTCTTTCATCCGATGTCAATTCCTGGAATACACCACCTCGCTTAACTGACCAGTTTCGGTCCCGACTGTCGGTCAGTTACGTGAGAATTGCTACGACGAGTAACGGCGTTTGCATTTCAATTTTCGCGATCCCGTGAAAACTCGAATCGGCCCGATTACAAATCGTAAACGACGTACGCGTACCCCTTGATTCGTCAGTGTTCATCGATTCGCAACAACGACAACGACGACGACGGTTCCCCATTCTCTCTTGCGTGCACCCAATTTGCACACGGATTATGAAATACCGTGACGACACGGATCTAATAAATTTCCAGCTGGCCGGAGCTGCTCGCGGTTATATTAATTTACGAACGTCCTATCCGCAACCGGCAAGTTTGCTTCCTTAACGGGGGGGAGGGCAGAGAGCCTCGTGATATAGCGGCGCAAACTCGCCGTGAAATTTAGTGTCCTGATGGGTCTAACGTCTTAACTGTTGCGTAGCCGTACCTCGCGGTTGTGTATCTTCTTCGTACGAAAATCTCGCGTACGAAGTGGCCAAGCAGCGTCGAGTGTACACACGAGTCGCTTACCCGACTTTTCAGCAACGACCTGCATATGCGGGACGATAACAGAGAGGAGAGAAAGCAGAACGGTGTCTGGTTGGCTGGCTGGTTGCGTTCGCGCGCGCGCACGTGACGAAGGTGTCAATTAACACGAGAGGGGACGACTCTTTTCCGTGCTCCGGAGAACTCAAAAACGGAACAATGTCGCACGTTCTATCTTGTTAAGGAAAGGAAACTTTCCGTTACACGGCTGGAATTCATCATTTCACCCGCGAACGCAATCTGCAAGTCGAGCACCCGCGGATTCGACTTCCTACTTTGTAGCGCGAGGGTTTATTTTCGTCTACGGACGTGCGGTTACACGCACGTAGATCACGGGTGTCCAATCTTTTAGATCTTCTGGATCTCATTGGCCAACGACAATTTGTCGTAAACCGCACATAGAGTTTACATATTTTTTTTATCAGTTCAATGTAACCTATATCATTTATAGGTTAGGATATTGACACTTTACCGACCGGTAGCCGATTGATAGGCTACCCAGTCGGTAAAGTGTTAAAAAACAACTTTTACAGTAAAACGTTACATTGATTAGAAAAATATATATTTATATTTATGTTAAAAAAACATAAAAATTTCTAATGACAATACCGAGCTTGTCTTTTTAGATGCCAGTTCATCTTTAATTTTATAATTCGAAGAGTATTCTCAAGCTCGTCCAGCTCGTCTAAAATTTTTCTTCTTATTCTATTCTTTTGTGTGCTTCACATAGGGGAAAAATTGTTCGCAAAGAGGACACCATGAACATTCATGGTTAAAATTATTCGAACAATCAGACTCTCACTCAATTACTCCAATTTTGGTTATACAGCGCGAGTCGCGGATCGGAGACGCCTGCCGTAGATGAAAAGTAGACTGATCCACTTGGATTTCTCAAGAAATTATTGTTACTTTCAAGATTCAATGGTTCAGTCTTTTGAGAGAAGCACGTTCCTACGAGAATTCCCCGAACGATCGAGGTTTAACGTCCTCGTTGCTCGTTCATCCTTCTTTCTGCGTTAATAAGACGAGCCTAAGTCGTCGACCATATGCGCGTTCGAACCACCACAGAGGAAACACCGCGTGCAGATTCGTTCAGAAGCCAACGACCACTTACGATCAGCTGAGACTGGGTCAGATGCAAATTGGAGACAAGGCAGCACATTCTCCTCCTCCTTCTTCCTCTTCGTCGATTCATTCTCTCTACGAATCGATTCCTGAATGATACCTCCTCTCGCTCGACACGTAGATCGAGCCTTTTTGAAATAGCAGATTTCGAAATAAAAGTGTCACGGCTCGTTACCGCGAATATTTCTGCGCATTCTTAATCGACGCAAGTGAACGTTTCTCACGCTTTGGAATGACTGATGCGTGCAAAGTGACTTAAAAATAGTCCTGCTATAAGAGAGGCAACGCTCTGCTAGAATATGCAATACGAGCGACCTCGAGAATCGATTTCTCTGCAATCTGGTGTGGAAATATCAGAGATAGTGAGATGGAGAAACAATGATTATTTGATCAAACGATATAGATTTTGTGAAATTCAGTTTGATAATTGATCTTCAACGATTTGTCGTTGATCCACCCACGTAGCCGCGTTGTTAACTCTTCGGACGAGTTACGGTTTCAGCACGGGGAACGTTCAAAGGCCAACAAGCGACGTCGGCCATTCACAATCAGCTGACTGACTGAGCGCGGCGTTACGTGTAAATCAAGATTCGACCGCGCCTCGACATCGCCAATTTGCTTCTCCGGCCGCGTTATGTCGCAACGGGTTTGCAAAAGTCGGCCGTTGAAACCAGCGTTGCAGCATTGACCTCGGTGGTCCTTGGCATTCGAGGCAGGCACTCTCGATGTCGACGATCCGCGCCCGCGGGTCATCGTGTTCGTCGACTTTCCAGTTTGTTCGTTCCTTGAGAATACGTGCGTGTTCCCTGCATTTCGTTACGCCAAGAGTGGACGGCTATGACATCTAGCTGATTCGAAACTCCGTTCTTTCAATTTGAAGTACCAGTAAAAACAAAACTGCACGACTTGTACCCCAGTCTCACTGAAAGGCCCAGAAGCAACTGTTCCGACTAGGAAACGAGGGCGATTTTTTTGCCATAAAATTTTATTGAAATTTGCAAGGCGCGATCGCCACTCCTACTCGAGGTCTACCCCACGCCCCTTCACGAGTCACGTGATCCAAATCAACCAATCGCTAATTTTCGTTGCATCAGCGTTGCACCTGAAGAGGCCCGAGTTTCTGGCTTACCCCCGCTAAAATCACTTTCAGCGATAATAAAACAATTTCTCACACAGTTCGCAGCATTCAAACGTATCTCTCGGTATCGATTTCCCCCATCGGTTTCCGGGATTAGAATTTTTCATTTCTGCTTTGTTTTCTCTCAGGGAAACGGAGAACCCGGAGGCGATATTCGTCACTCGTTGCGTCGACCAGCAATTTCAATCGCCTGCGCTCCATGCAAGATCGCGCGGAATTCCGAATCGAAGGGCACAGCAGCGTCTGACTTTTCGGTACCAATAAATGTCGCTTATAAAACTCGTTCTCCAGCCGGTCCCCGCTAACACGCATACACCATTGACGTGGCTAGAGTCGCCTCACTCGAGGCGCTTTAACTTTCTCGCAGCCACATTTTCCCTCCCCCCCGAAAAAATGCCTCTTCTGGCAACCAGACGTACCGGAATAGGCAAATAGTTGCTCGGTCGTACACGAGTGTCCAGCTAAACTCAAAACGATGTTTCTCTCTCCTCCCGTCGTTTCTCTTTTATTTCTCCGCTTTCCTTTCCTGTTTCTTTCTCTCTCTCTCTCTTTCTTCTTTTTTCTTCTTCTTTACCGTGCAACGAAGAAAACCGAGCAACAACTTCCGGACGAATGTTTTATACGATCCGGGGGAGGGGGAGGAACTTTACGACCAGTTTCTTCGCGGAGAGGAAACTTTTTCGAATCGCAGGATGGCCTAAACCGTGTGTTTTATCGAGATGGTGGATTTAGGTCGCGTGAATTATTACCGAGCAACTGCTAACTTTTTTAGGGCAATTAACACCCTCGTCGTTGCACCGTCGCGATGCTTGCGTCGTCGTCGCTTGTACACGCGAGTCGTAATATTCGTAAATTAAAGCGAGCTGGTTGTTCGCGCAATTTAAATGCCGCGATGCTTCGCAACGGAGCTTCACGTTTAAATCCCGGGATAATGAGGTGTGTTTGGATTATTCTTCAATTTATCATCTGAGAATTCTCCCCTTCAAAAATATCGTAGACAAAGAGTTTGCAAATAATCGGAATTTCTCGACTAACTGGCTCCGATTTCTCGAGTTGCTCGTTATTCCGCCGCTAGAAAAGTCCCTGGACATATCCAAGAACACTCGACTGCGTGTTCTCCGAGAACTTTCCCGAGTTCTCGACGAGCACGAGGCCGAATCGCGAGCGGAAAAGCTCGTCTCCAAGTAAGGACACAGTGCGGTCCATTAACGAGGTCAACGCTAGAAGAAATAATCCCGAGGAGCGATCGTTTGCAAATGTGGCCGAGAACACCGGAGGCATGCAGTTTGTCCGGTGTGTATCGACGTGCAACCGCGACCGTGGCTTGCGCAATCCATTAAACGTTGCGCCTGACTTCGCTCCGCTTCGACGCAACTTCTCTCCCTCGTTTTGCCCGATCTTGGCCCTGCTCGATCGTTTCATCGATTCACGCGAAAATGGAACATCTCTTGGGAATTTCCTCTCTATCTGACGACGATGTACAATTGCAATACCTCTCACAAAAGCAAGAAATGTCAATTATTCGCGAATCTACGTATCTAAGCTAACAACATTCTCCCTCGTTATTTTTTCTTCTTCTTTTTGTAATTTTCACGGCGGTACGTATCTAAGCTAACAACATTCTCCCTCGTTATTTTTTCTTCTTAATTTTGTAATTTTCAGGGCGTCCGTTCGTAATACAAAATTTAGACAGATAAACGCTCGACCGAGGAAAACGGAGGTGAAAATCTCAGCTACGGATTTTTTTCGCCACACATATCCTCTCCTTGTTCGATTCTTTTTCGTTGTTCTGCGCGCTGTTTTTACTTGTCTATCCGCTTAGCAGCTTAGCTACTCAAAGGCTCATTATGTAACTTCCCGCGTGCCAGCTTATAAGGAAGTCAAGGATGTTTGAAAGTGTAGTCGTTACAGTATACTCTTCCCTTGGCATTCTTTGCGATTTTATACACTCGATGCCCACTCTCCCGATTGTTTGTCTTTTCTATAATATGTTGGGGGTGTGGGACGCGTCTTTTTTCTTTATCGAACATTGTTACGCAGTCTCTTGTTTCTCCTATTTCGATGTCGTTTGCGTTCTTTAATTATGAAACTCGGCACAGGGTAGTCACTGGAAGACTGAATGATATAAAACAAAAGTAATTTTTACAAAACGCACGTTTTCGTAATTTTTTGTTATTTCATTTGGAAATATAACTGACATATCGTGTATAATATATCAATTATATTTGTATTTAAATATCAAATTAAATATATTAAAAATGTCTATATATAGATATAATTAATGTAAAAGTTACGACTTTTTTTCAAACCTTTCAATTTTTCAGTGGCCACCCTGTAGCAACTAAAGTAACTAGCAAAACTTACTAGTAACTAACCTATGCGTTGAAACACAGTAGTAACCAAAGTTACAGAATAAAGACATTGAACTGTCACAGTCGAGCGTCGAAGAAGCACGATCGTGTAATTATCAAAATTTATAGTTTTCTATTTGTAAAAATTTTTGCATTTTTATCTCGAAGCTGACGAGCCGCAGATAACAGTTCTACTTGTCGTTTAGCCACGATACGACAAACGATAGGGCACTTTATTCACTTCGCAATGTTGCGACACATCCGATCCCAATATAATTGATTCTCGAACGTGTGCGAGATGGAAGGGCCAGATAAATCTTTAGAATTCAGAATCGCACCGTTGCAATGGAAGTCGTGAATAATCGGAAATACTGGAAAACGAGCAGGCCTGACTTCTGCGCTGACGTAACGTTTGAAGTATTGCAATCGATGACTTCAGCATTGTTGGAGTTCAAAGAGTGAATATCTTTAGAACCGAACAAACTTCAAACGATTGTTCTATCGCAGTAGCGACGGTATTTGACTCGTCAGTGGTATTTTTTGAACGTCGTTTAGCCTTGTTATTCTAAATTTAGTATTTCTGCGAGTATGTCCCGAATTTTAAAACCTCGACTAATTGATAAACTAAGAAAAACGTTGCCCCATCACCGTTTTTCCACTTATTCATTTATTGACGTAACCGCTTATTTTGTCGTTCGTATTATCATCTGGTATCATTTGACGAAAATACCCCGTTCAAAACACTACATCAAACACTGATCACTCCCCGACTGTAACCAGACATTGTTCCGATGATGTTTGGCAGCTGCGATTTCGTTTGGAATTGAACAAGTTCACCGAGAAAATTATTGAATATTTTTGTCTCCTCGTCTTTTGCGTCTTTTACTGGCCGTCTATAGGGTCAATTTGAAATTTTGAAACAAATTCGAAACTTGAAAAAAAGTCCTGCAAGTCGAGATTTATTTAAAAATATCGAAACGATACATTCTCGCATCGTTAAACATCCTCTCGTCCTACAATTAGAATCGAAGGAAACGGAAAAATAGCTAGGAAAAATGTTTCCTTACGGGATATATCGATGGCAGCGCAGAGAGAACATACTTTGTTTAATTACTCCTGGCCGGGAGTGATATTTCCTGATGATGAGTCACCGAGAAACGTTAGCAGAGTTCTGAGAGCCGATTAACTGTAATAAATCATCTCACGTTACGCCGTAACTCGACGCTGTTCGCCTCTACATACGAAACCAGTCAATCAATGTTTGCTCAAGGTATATTCGCGATTCTCTTTTACTTCTACGGCAAACTTTATATTTTACTTGGATTAGCAACGCGCGCGGAGTGCGTCAGGAAAGCTTTAGTTTTTGAAAATGAATGACCTACGTCGCTATGTACAAAGTGTGGTAATGTGTGCACGGCGGTATCTACGATAGTTTTCAATAATGAGTCACACGACGATAATACGAGACAAGAAGTCGTACACGATAGTGATGGAGAAATTCATGAGTTGAGAAACGGTTGTAATCGGTGTTTAATGGCGTCTACTGTTGTTGGAAAAATTATAAAATACCCTTTGGAATGTGTTGTCGCCACCATTAGGGAGGAACGCTCGTCTCTAAGCCGATAAAGATACTTTATACTCTGTTCAAATACAAGAGCTCCAACATCATCGTATCAATATATCCTTTTTTGATTCTCGAATTTTTGTGATTCTTCATTGGAAATTGCTGCGTGCAGCAAACTATTTACGAAAACAGATTTTGTCAACATATCATTTGTTTTCACATAAAATACTGCGAAAAAAAAAAAAGCTTGACGTGCCAATGTTTTTTTTTTCGATCCACTGTATATATGCGGAGGCAATATTGCGCGAGATGCATACATATTCCACGTGTTTTCAATGCACTCGTCACGCACGTTTTCACATTATCAATACAAAGTTAATAATCTGAACCTTTAAATAAAGTAGGTGATAAATTAACCTACATTATAGTTAACGTTGATAGTACTGTTGCCACGTATTATCTCAAAAATCTATATACTTTCTGTCCTGTTAATAAACGTACACCATTCGTTAATTTCTCTCTCTCTCTCTCTGCTTATTTATCATCCATCTCGCGCTATCTTAATCCGTCATCTATCCATGCAAGCACGTATCTGCGAAGCATATCATCCGCAGAATGTTTTAATAAGAAGATTTAATCGACTGCGTTGGTGAATTCACGCACTGTTCGTTTTGCGGCCTTGGGGCGCTTACGTACGTCTTTGTTATACCTCTTCGCTCAAAGATACGGCACGTTTGCAATAATAATATGTACACACGTGACGCATCGCCAGCCAGTCCGTTCGACGACTATAGCAATACAAGACAAGTTGCGCTCTTGTTGTATTTGTTATTGCAATTTGACGTTGCATTTGCAGGTTTGACAGCGTTTGGCGATCGATTGGGCGGCAATTTGCGGAAATTACTCAGGCTGACAACGACCCGAATGTCGTCGCCAACGGAATCGCCGTGCTCGAAAACTAAGCACACTCGTAATCTTTAATCTTTAAATTCTGCTTGCATCGAGCGCGCAATTAATGTTAATTGCAAATGTAAAATTGAGAGATGCTTTCGGGAGATAACAACAAACGTGTTTCGCGTTATTTATACGGGGCATTAAAGCGCTTGTAAAATGAGCTTATTATCGCAAGGCAATATGGAATGCTCCACAGGTATTTGTTAATTAACATAATGTGTATAATCTTCGAGAGTGGAGGGTCTTTCGCGGACAACGCGCACGCTTTGGTTATTTTTTCGTGCATGTTTTTTAGTAATTTCGAGGGATGCCTTTGATCTCGAACGGCGGAAAGAGGAGAAATTTTCGAAGGAAAAAAAAAAAAAAGAAAAATGAAGAAAAGACGCAAAAAGTTTAATAACGCGCGTATCTACATATTTTTATACGGTACCGACTATATATACTCGAAATATGTATCGGGGGAGTAAGTCAACGGAACAATGAACCAGACACGGAGGCGAGTCGAATCCATCGCTTCCGTGCTTACTGATACGAAACTTCAAGTTAAAGTTTCGTTTTAACGTCACGGCCACTCTTGTAATTATTTATCGCGCGTGGAGAGACCGTTCCTTATCGACCAAAGCGTGACGCTTGCTTCGACACTACCGCGAGTACTAAACTTTGGCTTTTCTGTTTTTCTTTCTCTTCTTTTCGATAAAACCCGCTGTCTACTAATTCGCGAAAATTGACAAATGTAAGCGTATATACGTGTATATACGACACCAAGCGCAACGCGTTTAGCCTTCGAAATCGTTCAGCAAAATTGACGTGACGTCCTCGCGGCCGTAGTCTTATTTGGAGCTATAGTGGTACCAGTGGCATATTCGGTTACTAACTTGCGAAACAATAGCCGCCTGGTGGCTAGACGTGCGTGAAATGCGAACTGTTTGGTCATTAATTAACAACGCTGTCATTAGCAGGACACGCTGACGCGCTGCTTTTCTTTTTCTTTCGGTTCCGAGGACAGGATGAATTTTAGTTGAACGGAATACGCGAGTTCGAATGACTTTGTGCTATCCGAAAAATACACCAGAGACTATCGATTAGAAGCAAATTGAACTACAAACGTCTACAAACGTCCCTGGAAGAGACGACTTGTCGTCAACGGGACAAAAGCGTGTTGGGATTGTTCGATCGTATCGAAGCAAACAGCTGCAAACAGCCGGGAACCTTTAATCGTTGACCATTTGTTTCAACTTTTTAATTAAAACGCTCGATTTTATTGTATATTAACTCCTTTCAACGCAAACACATTTATTCGTTACGTTGTTCGGCGTTGGACACCGCTCGGGTATTTGTTCGTTCGATTTAATGCATGCACGTACCGGGGCGCAGGCTCGACAATCGGCATTAAAATTTCACTTGTAACACGGGACGCGGAACAATAATCACGATTTTAAGTAATCGGTCACGCGCGCGAGCGAAATCGATTTCTGCAGAGCAAACACGGAGCAAGATGTTTGTCCATCGTGTAGTTAATTAACTGAAAAGTTATTCGGTTGCAGTACGTGATAGCAATCAGCGCACGCTCGATAACAATTCGATCAAAAATTCATTCGTCGTTGGCGACGAGTTTGTTCAAAATTGACTTGTTAATCGCACGAACGTATTTTTTCTCTTTTTTTTTTTTTTTACTGATCGTCTTGAAACTTTCGTCGGCGATTAAAGAACGAACGTACCAATTTCGTACAAAATACACACGCGCCGCAGAGTTATCACGAATGATCAATAGATCATCTCCTTAACTCGAAAACCCGGGCTGCTGATCTCGCGCTCGGGTAAAACTCGGAAACTTTCTTCACGACCATAGACTGTTAAACCTCCTGGTCTTAAGCACTGCATTTGCGCAAGAGTTGGAAGCAATACCTAAATTGTACTGAGTTTACCTTGACTCGAACGATTCTACCTGTGATCGATCAGCGGCCTAGATTACGTTAATTCCGAAACGCCATAAACAGACGCGTGTAATACTTTAATTAGTTGTGGCACGGTGTGTCATTAAAACGACGTTACGACAGAACAGTGATCTTTCATCTCAAAAGCGTCCGAGAGTCTTCTACGCTCTTCGTAGAAATTTAAGGGCGAGCAAATTCAAGACGAAAGAAAGAAAGAAAGAAAGAAAGAAAATACAAAATGGATAAACTCGGGATAAAAATTTACAGCGAGATAATTATACTCGTTAACGAAACTATAGCAACTGAACGAATGACCTGGCTGAATTTTCCAGTGTTAAGAGGATGAACGAATTATCTTTTCGAGTTGGATTATACCCAACGCTAGGCAGCTGTAAGCTCGAGTGTATCCACGTACGTTTATTTCGAGGCAAAGTATTACCGTACAACTGCATTTGTTTGCAACTAATTACCATTACCCAGCGAAAAAGTAGGACGTTTTAACGATTACTCTCTTTGTATCATATCCTCTCTCTCTCTCTCTCTCTCTCTCTCCGCTGTACTAATTTCTTAACGACTTAACTGTAACGTACAAATTAATTCGTAGCGGTGGATCGAGAAGAAATTTTGCGGCAATTTGGTACGTATAAAATCACAACGCGAGGTAAATTATATCGTTCGCGAGCGTTCAACAGAAATTTATACGTTCGTCTACCGCGCAATATCGAGGCGAGATTTAGGTTTATATTCGGTTACTTTGACGTTTTAATTAAAGGTATGAGGCTACCTGGAACGGAATAAGGCGTATTTTGCGGCTGCGGTGCCCAGTAGGCTTGACTGATCGCAGGATAATGACTTTTCGATCCGAGGCTGGGCCCGGTATACTGCTTCTTGCTTTTCATCGCCATCGTCGCCCTCTCCTCCTCCACGTGCACCGTGGCGCGGGAAATTTGAAACGACACAGACGCGGCACGCAACCTCGATATACTAACCTCGCTCTTTTCAACGTGAGGTCGACGTATCACTCTGGCTTCACGAAACTCACTGCGTAAACATTCGTCAAGGTCGACGAAACGAAACGAAACGGATAATTTTCAACAACAACAACAAGTGTCTGTGTTTTCAGTCTTACACGCTGCTTACTTCAGCCGTGAAACGAGCAATAGTACAAAATACACGAAATTACGTCACTTTCGAACGAATTACAAAGATCGCCGCACGCGTGTCCTACGTCCGCGATTTCCTTCGCCGGTCTTACATAATCGATGCACAAACGACGCTTATGCAAGGATCGTCGGTGCGAGGCTCGTTTCTGACGTATCGACTTGTCCGGTCGGCCCGATCGCCAATCAAAATAAGCCGGCGTTTCTCCATCAAGCGGACACGACAACAACGACGACGACGACGACGACGACGACCACCACTCTGTCCCTTCCATCGATTCTACCAGAATTCGCCGTAACGATCGATCGCCCGTAGCCGTCCCGGCGGCGTGCCCATTTGGATTTAATGCCGGCCGATCGCGTGCACTTTAATCTAGAACAAATAACGATGGTGGACAAGCCGTCGGTGCGAAGACACTCTGACTCGAGCACTCGAAAATAGATGCCGTCTCTGCCGTTCCAGGAAAACTTTTGCCTGGCGTGCCTGCGACTAACGATGATAAGGCACGCGACTCGCGACCACGATCCTTCCGTATCCAGCGTCATCCACCACCACCTTTCTCCGTAAAACTTTCGTCGCCCGATGAGTCGATGATCGTGGAGCTTGACTCGAGCATCGATTCGCTAGCTGACCGCGGCTCGCTCGATTTGGCCAGTTATCAAGGGTGGTATATTTCTAGAAATTCTCTCTTCACTCCGTGCTGAGCGCGAGCGAGACGCCGATGCTTGACACATTTGTTTACTTCGCTCGCTGTCGTATCGCTCGTGTAACAAAGAAACTCTCGGGTAGCCGCTGGCGAGCACGTGAGCGCGTTTCTTTCTTTCTTTCTTTCTTTCTTTCGTTAAATAACATCGACGAGATTCAGTCCATCGACAGCGTCACTCGTCGAATTCGAACTTTGGAACCTGATACGCGCGCGTGCGTATCGCATCGATCGTCAGGTGCGAAAAAAGGCTTCACTCGATTCACTTCAAGTCAGACTTTCGAGAACCGACAGCGACGTACCGTGTACGCGTCTATCGACGACGCGATCGATCGATCGATCGATCGATCGAACCGTCGAATCACAAGCCGCGACGGACGTACAACGTTCGATAGCGCGACGCGCGCACACACGATCTCACCCGCGCACACCGATCATCGCGAAAATGTCGAACACGCGCGCGCGTCCTATCACGTTCTCGCGTGCACCGCGCGCGTTCACGAGAGCGAGTGGAACGGTGGCATATACCGCGCGCGCACACGAGAAAACACGCGACCGTTGGTCTCCTACCGGTCGCCGTGCAAACGAACGGTTAGATAGGTAGATCTAGGTTCGTCGCTCGACACTCAACAAGTGAGAGAACCGGCGTTCGCCTCAAGTTCCACCGCCACTCGTCACTTCGTGCTTCTTCGTACACTCACGACTGTCCTGTCCCTCTCTCCTGACACTTCTCTCTAGCGGCCGACTACCGCTCCCCCACTTCTCGGCTCTGCCTCTGTCCCTGTCGCTCTCAACCATCTTTTACATCCTCTCGCGCCTCCTTCTTCCTTCCCACCGCGCGCGCCTCTTACAACCCAATCCCTACCCCTCCCTCTTTCTCTCTCTTTTTCTGCTTTCGCGCATCAAACGTTCAATTTCCGTTTGCGCGAGCTTCGCGCCGGCACGAAAGTCCGACACTCCGTTTCCTTTTTAACGAGCAAAATTTCGTCAATAATTCCGACGGAATTAAAATTATCGAGTGACGCGGGCTCAACTTTGTTCGAACAGCGTTCTCTCGCGCGTGCGGCAACGACACAAACACGTTGAAGGAAAACCGAATGAACTTTCCACGCACGAGCGCTCTTTTTTATCGAATAAACGTTGCGTCGTCGAGTAATATCTTCGAACGATATTGAATTACTGCAAATAACTGTCTTAACGCTACTTAACCTTGGATTTTTCTCCTTTTTTTCCTTGGTATCTGATTAGCGTCGCAACGAATATTAAAATCAAATTTCCTTGAAGTTAATCGTGTCCCCTCTTTCTTTCATTTCAATTTTTACGAGAACTTTCTACAAATTGTAGACACGATAAATATATTCCAACGCTCTAATATAATATAATGTAAAATATACTCTAGGTATTTTTTCCTTGAAGTCACTTCAACTTTTACGGTAACATTCTACTCTTCGTCAGGGCGAATTACGAAGCTCTCTTCCTATTTCTATCCTATAATTCTGCTATAAATATAGCGGTGTAGCAAAGTACAGAATAGCAATCACGTCCGCAATTAATAAATTGTAAATTCTGCGCGAATATTTAGCAATTCGTCGGTTTTCGACAAGCATCGTGAAGGTAAACGAAGAATGACAGGGAATTGTCCTTCTTTTGCGAGACAACGACGTTCACGAAATACGTATCAACGCAATACCTTAGTCGTCGACGCAACTGCATTGAAATACATTTATTTGTCACTTTCGCTTCAACGTTTCATCTCGACTCGTCATCCCGGGTTTTCATAATTTTCCAACGCCAGGCAAATTCGTTTGTCAATGAAGTTTGAAATAACCGCAATCGGATTCACTTTGACGCGTCGCGTCGTGTTTCCTCAACGCTTTGGCCGTCCTTCCCTTCCACGATGTTCTACCAGATTAGATCTATAAGATCGTGCGGCATCGTCCGGCGAAAACAGAGCGGCCGATTGCTAGCCAACGGAGGATCGCACGATCGGCCAAACACTCGCACGCGTGACTTGCTTCGAACGTGAAACGCGTTTTTCTTTTTTTTATTTGTTCAAGAAAAAAGCGAGCCTTCAGCTCTAAGTTATGCACAGACACGGTACGAACGCGATCTTATTGTCGAAGCGGTATAGCAATATTACAACTCGATAACTGCAAACTCAAAGTGTAGGATGAGTGCTGAAGTAAATCCACAATTTTCTTATTATATAATAATAATTATATAATATCGTATATTATATAAATTAATTAAAATTAGTTTCTTTTTTACATCTGTTTAGAACATCTGTTTAGAACGTAGTTTTCAACTTTAGAGTTCCATACCTGTGAAATATAGTACCAACGTCTGATAGAAAAGAACACTCCGTCACAGTTGAAGAGCCCCCTTAGATCCTTAGATCTGAATCTGATTCAGACGTCACGTCGTCCCTCCGAATTAAAGTACAAATAAAAAAAAAAAAAAAAAAAAAAAAAAAAAAAAAAAAAAAGAAGAAGAATTACAAGGTTCCGTGTCATCGCGTGAAAAAGAAAGTACATACGTATTTTCGTGACACGTGTAGATGCAACCACGCGATACGATTATAATTTCATGCCTATTCGCGGGACATTCGTGCAACTAACGCGAAATGGCAAGTGATAACGATCGACGACACGGCCTGTTATTCGGCGCATGTTACGTCGCCGAAGGGGGATCTGACGAATCGCAGGAACGTGCATTCATTGCGATTCTGCCGTGTCCTCATCTTCCTTTTATCCCACGCACTTGCAAGCTCCTTCTTTTCGTTAGATCGGATTATCCGATTTGCAGCGCAGATAGAAAACGCGGCGGTACGTTCTCGTTGTTTCGGTTTGCGCCTTTAAACAACCCGTCCGTCATCTTTCACAAACTTGAGGTTATTATTTCTATACAGTTTTTAAGTGGCAAAGCGAAAGGACTGCCATCGTCCATGTAGTGACAACTTGTTTAATGCAAAAGATGGACAGAACCGTCGTTTAGCGAGATTAAATTAATTATCGTTCCTCTACAAATTGTTCGATTAACGCGTCAGTAGATATATATATACATTAACGCTCTCGTGGTTTTCTAATTGCAGAAGATCGGAGCTTTTCGAAAAGAGTGCATACACATCTCGTCGTCGCTGCGTGTCGCGATGAGTAATTTTATTTTGACACTCGTAATCAAGTTAGATTGGTTAGGACGCTGATAAACGTTGATAAACGATAATTGATATTTGTGGCACGTGCGACGCTAACCCAGCATGGGAAATGTACACGGTCGCCGGGAGGGCCAGAAATATAATTGTGCTTGTTTACCGGAAAGATTCCGCGCCAACAGACATCGAGTTGATGAGTCACGCTTGATTATCATTCAGGCGCGGATACGTTCGCTTAGGCCAATTGGTCGAGAAATATTCGAAAGAGATTTGAATTGAAAAATCCCTTTTTTTTTTTTCGAAGAACGAGAATTTTATAATGCGAGAAAATTTCATCTCGACGCTTTTATGCACGTGCTTCCTTCGTTTCTTCTCAGAGTAATGTATCTCCGTTCGGAATAATAACCAAACTGTCTGTCGATCTTCCGCGAAGCTGCTGAATTATTTAAAAGCAACACAATAACGGTTAGCTCATACAATGCAGATTCTTTTTTTTTTTTTTTTCAGTCAGATCTACCGCGCGCAGTCCATGGAACTAACGTTTCCATTTCTGGTACAATATAAATAGCTTTCAACGCTTCTGCGTATTACAAACACATGAATGAATAAAATTATGTTAATTTCAGCAAATTTTCAGCAAACACGAACGTTTCAAATGTACGAATCTCGCGATTTTACAAATTTGAAAAATTTGCAAACGTCACGAAACGAACATTACGAGTTTTCTACTCTTACTTGAAGCGAAAATTTTTTTTATACAATTGCAACGGCAACGTGAAGTGCAGTATGAATTTTCAAAATTTTCGAACGTTTTATTCTCGCCTATTTTCTTTTTTTTTTTTTCTTTTTTTGAATATTTACATTATTTTCGGTTATACAACAGCATAGCAGCTGTTGAATTATCTTGCGCTGTTTATAAGGGAAATTTAATTTCGGTGTAAACGCCAAGGCAAATAAAACACGTTCCGCGTTCGACACGTTAAATATACGATGATCCAGGCGCCGTTGGTGTGCGTGCGTGCGTGCGTGCGTGTTTGCGTACCCACGCTCTGGTGTGCCTCGGTTTTACGGCGAAAACATCGATAAATCGATCATCGTTTTTGTTTTTAGTTCCGTAACACAGTAGGTTAGAGTTTGCAAATCAATTTTCCCCGCGGAAATTTGCCGTTGAAGCACGATGCGCGCAGCTGCCCACTAAACTGATATTCATTAATAAATTATCGAACCGCCAAGCGCCGTCGTCGCGGTAAGTTTCTAATGGTAAAGAAATCAAGTTTCAAAACTTTGTGTCTTACGAGAGATATCCGAGATTTCGAAAGCAGGTAAATTATCACTCCTAGACTCGCCGCTCACCCTTGAACTTTTGCCGTAATTTGGTGAGAAATTCGAGAAATTAGACGCTACGTTCTAACATTTCAGACTGCCCAATGGCAACAATCGGAAACTTCCAATTCGTTTCGCTCGATCAATCTGTTATCATTCATTTCATCCTCCGTCCGTTTTCTCTTTTTTTACCTCGCTTCGATAAAAAAGAAAAAGTCGCAACAAATCATTCGCGATACATCGCCATCCAACTCACCCGTGAAATCTCACCAAGCTCCTATGTACAATTCAAAACACTCGAGCACAATGGTCGGTTCCACTAACCGAACTCTCGATCGCGTGTTTACAGAGACCTCCATTCCTCTCTTCTACATTTTAATTTCGCGCGAAAGGGGCAGAAACAACAGGCGCGGATCTATAGCTGGCGAAAGGGACGCGACGACGTTGTAAAATCAGTCGGAAGATAAGGGCTGTCTTGCATCGATAATTACAAACTTTCACGCGAACAATGTTAGCTTCGTCGCTACCTCAACAAGCGTGTAACGTCTTTGATCAACTTCAGCGATACTTTGCTACAACTCTTTATTGTGGCAAGTTCTTCCCATTTTCTATCTCAGTTATTTTCATCTGCTCGTCACACGTTGTTATATCAATTACTTTATTTATACGAGTATCTTCCTAACACTTTATTTACCTGTGTACCACAATTCTGTCCTCGATTTTCTCGATTCTGCTCCTTTACTTCTTTTCGTACAAGAAGAAGTTTCTCCCGTTTATTTGAATAAATTCAATCAACGTTCCGGAATATTATTTGGATTTTATTCTTTCGACGTTAGTATATTCATTGTGTAGCTATGGACTACACAGAACCGCGCCGATGACTATTGGTCGATTCACCAGCGAGCACGGGGTCATCGTTGACATCGAAGTTTCATGGATATTTGTGGCCTGTCTCTCCCCCCTGCCCCCTCTCGAGCGACGTCGATGATGCATTATTTATACGCGGCGGCGCGTATCGCATACATCGTCATCATCGAGGTGACGCATTATCGATGAGGATCCATGCGTCGACGTCGACGCTGCCGCAGCAGGCAAGTTCCTCGAGACGCTCGCCGGATATCGCTACGTTAGAGACGATTTTTATTCGAATTTCCGACCACGATCCCACCGTACGTATCCATCACATTCTCCCGCGCCTCGTACGTCGAATAAATTTCATCGTTTCGCGAATGGCGACTCGAGCCGATTGTCAGTCTATCGCTAGATGACAATTAGAGATGCATGCACGTGTGGAGTTAGTTAGCCTTTTCACAATGTACGATATAGAGCGAATATTTGGCTGTCGAGAAACGCGTGAATTGTTCAAAATTTGGAGGATGCGTGGGTGGCAAAATGGTCGTCGGAAGAGAACAGAGGCTCTGGGCCACAGAGTGGAGTGACGAACCTTTTGACCCCCGCGACTGCGAGACGAGAGAGAAGAATAAAGCTGTATACTGTTTCATATGTATAAACTATTGAGTGGACGTATGAAAGATGATTCGTGGTAATCATCGATTTCTTGGAAAGAAGACTACAGTTTTCCGAAGTGGTGACATCGGTGTGAACAGTAGTAAAGAAAAATATTTCTTTTTTTGTTTTGTTGCTTCTTTTCATAATTTTACGTTACGTTAAATCGCGTTTTAAGTGACAATAAACTACCGAGGAGATTCGATACCGTTCGGAACCGATCATCGACGTCCACTTGCGAAACAGCGACGACGATAACCAACGAGCGAAGCGCATAGACGCAGGCGAAGGAAGCGAGAGACAACGTGCGCGTTCCATTATTCATGGGGCGCATTTGCTTTCTTATTGTTAGCAGGATCTCTTTTCAAGGGGCTCGTTAACATAGAAATAGTAGTCGAGCCATTCCTCCAGTGGAAACTCGATAATAACCTTTTAGGTAGATTTTTATCAAGCGCCTTTGCTTTTCAGTCCGACCCGGACGACGAAGAGTCATCGCCGCGGACGACCAAAAAACCAAAATTCATTCGCGCGGCTACTCGGCTAACCAGCCGAGCTGTTTCTCTATTACTGTCCCGATGATTGCTTTTCTAAAGAATGTTGCACTTGGAACTGTTTCCTCGCTATCGCAATTTGCCGTCCCGTTCGGGGGGCGGCGCACACCGAAAACGAAAGTTACGTAATTTACAGCGTTTCAGAGTGTCAGTCTCGTCTCTAGAGCGAGATTGAAAATCGGTTCTTTTCCCCTCTTCCTTTCTCTCTCCCTGTACCGTGGAACGCGCAAACTCGCGAACAGTCGGTCAAAA
>KQ435984.1:159376-170624 GCA_001276565.1 Melipona quadrifasciata | reverse complement strand
ACACGCCGATTCTTCCGATTTTCCGTCCTTTTCCCTCGCCTTCACCCTTTCGTCCTCTCTTTCTTCCTCTCCTCGCTGGCAATCAAAGTCTCACCAACCTGATTCGCGTGTAACTCTAATACTCGAGACTCGATCGCGAACGATGAAGAATTTCGATTTTTCCTTTCGTTTCCTCACGTTTCGATACCATCGCTAAGGAGGAATCTTGTTTTTGAATTTTCCTCTCTTTCTCTTACATTTTTAATCATAACGAAGATTCCCGTAGGTAAAAGAATTTTTAGTGATCGAGAGATTGTGGCAAAGACACGTGGCAAATGTTGAATTTGAATCGATATTTTATTCATTCGGGATACTTTGATAAACTTTGCTTTCGATTCTATGCTTGTGAGATTTGCTTACGTTTAAACCTGTCTTTAGCCAAGATATGGCTAAACCTAACCTAAATACGTACAGGATGGAAGAAAAAGTTTGTCCGTGGCTATCACAGATGAATTCCACACCTTCGATTTGACAGAAATACGTCTAAAGAACCACGATTTTTAATTTCAAGGTCAAAAATGTTTTTTTGCATTGTATTCTACTCGTCACGGAGGTAAAACTTTTAGGTCAAGTCACAACCTGATAGTTCTCTTGGAAAATGGTAAAAAAGTTTCTCAATCATATAACGCGCGTGCTAACAGCGACTTTATGGTTCTGAGCGCGTGTACGTCTATCTATATTAGGTTTCACCAACGTTTGATTCAGTGTGAGTCTAAATAACTAAATAATAAAACTAACTGTTAATATTATTCGAAATATAAACATTACGTAATATAGACATCGACGCGTCCAGAATCATAAAGTCGCTGTTAGAACGCATCGGTCCTCAGACTTTTTGCCATTTTTCCAAGAGAACTATTAGGTTTCTTCACGATGACAAAACAAATGACAGGCGCGATCGCTCAGTACCAGACAACGCCACGCCCCCTCGTGAATCACGTGACCCAAATCAACCAATCGTTAATTTTCTTTTGCATTAGCGTTGCAGCGATAAAGCGTTCAGTGATAAAAATGTTGAATTCAATGTTAATTTTGCGGGTTAATCTATGACAGCCACGGACAAACTTTTCTCTCCACCTTGTACACAGTGGTCTTTCTAAAACGATTTCCAATTGCAGACACTGCTACTACTTAACGTATCGCCAATATAGGAACAAGGGGCGCGTAATTACATATCCGCTTCGATGAAAACCAAGTACAAAGTATTTTGCTGGTGAAATTATTTTTTAAAAACCTTTGTTCCATATTTCCGGTCCGAGATACACATGGATATTTCATCCCCTTTTTTGCAAAACGTAAAGCCCTGCGCCCTGCTCTCCCTAATATCGTGGCGCGAGCACGGCGAGTCACAGTTTGGGAAAAAAAGAAAGAAAAAAAAAAAACACTATCTTGAAATTACTACGGCCGAACGGGCGTACAAAGTATTAAAATAAAAACGGCGCGAGAGGGAGAGAGGGGAGGGGGGAGGTGGGGAGGGAGAGAGAAATTTTCATCCGGACGGTAACATTTTATTGATCATACGGCTCTTTATACATTTCAATATATCCTCTGTGGATGGAGTTCGTTTCGTTTCGAACGTATTTCCGGGACTCTACACTTTGAGGGGGGTGAAAGGGATGGGGCGACCGGGCGAAACGGAGGGAGAGAGGAACGAGGAGAAAGAGATATTTAATACGACGCGATAGCGGAGGAGAATAAAGCGCGATATCCGTATCGTTCCAGATTAAATACTCGTTACGATAATTAAAAGTTGAACACGGCCGATGAAAAGGGGGAGGAGGATCGAGGTTTCAATACGCGGAGGCGTAAGTTAATCCATCGGGCGGCAATATCGGGCCAGAGTTGATAATGAGAGTTATACCCCCCCTCTCTCTCTCTCTCTCTCTGTTCATTGACGTACGATGTTGCCGACCATTACACTTGTCTGGAGATATCTGTCGATGATCATGCGCTAACTAGCGATGACGGCGCTAAAGCGCAGATCCTCATTTACCATTCATTCACGAAAATGGGTTACCCGCCGCTGCGACATCCCCTGTCATTCCGATTGCAGCCGTACCACACACACTAGAAAAGGATTGCAAGCGTCAAACGACTAATCCGTGGTTAGGTTGATTTGTACGCGTTGCGTATTTATACAGGCTGAGTGGCAAAAAGAATTTTTAACTTCCAGGATAAATGACACTCGTTGAAACGTGGAGAAAGAGTCCCGATATTTTTGACATGGGTCGGAAAAATCAGTAGTTTCAAAGTTGTAAACGATTTTTTGCTTCGGTTGAGTTTTCCAAACGAATTTCTTTGCTTTTACAGCTATTATACTGTACGTGAGTAGTGCTCTATCTTGTAATTTCTTCTTTTTCTAATTACTGGAGGTTTCCTACGTGTCTTCCTTTCTATAAAACTGCTATGTATTTTACAAAAAAAACTGCACGACTTGTACCCCAGTACGATTCGTCTCACCAAACATTTGAATCGATAGAAAACAAATTACAGGTGCGATCGCTCAGTACCAGACAACGCCACGCCCCCTCGCGAATCACGTGACCGAAATCAACCAATCGCTAATTTTCGTTGCATTAGCGTTGCACCTGAGGTGGCCCGATTTTCTGGGTTACCCCCGCTAAAATCACCTTCAGTGATGAAATGTTTGAATCTGTAAGAAATCACGATACTGATGTGCGAACCTACCAAGTGTTACTTTGTGTGATAAAAAAATCGTTTCAAAAAATAGCACAAGCATTTCAACAAAAAATCGTCGTTAATTTTTCGACCCAATTTTATATCAAAACTTTCTTACATTCGTCTCGGCGAATACTATCTATTCTAAAAGATGCGAAAAGATTTTGTTTATTTATTCTGCACACTGTACACAGTGCACATTGCGAGTTTCGGGAAGAGCCTTTGGTTGAAGAACTGATCATTTCATCGAAAGTGTCAAAGAACAAAGTCGTAAGTGTATCAAAGAACGCATCCTGATGCTCCCCAAAAATTTGTTAATCGTCAGATCTCGCTCCTCGCAATATTCATCAAGCCCAGGTCGTAACGATGGCGCGCACGTAGCTTGGATAACTGCCTGATGGCTCGAATTTGGCCTATCCTCTAAATCACCGAGCTGATCCCTCGCTGCGCGGAGATCCGCCGCGTTAATATACCCACGGGCACGAATTAATCACGCGAACCGGTGTCACTGTCCGCGTGTACCATAAGTCTCGCGAGTCTATTTAACAACGTCGTGGCCTCCTGCTTGGAATCTTCACGCTTGCCCGGCCAATTATTGAAATTTTACACCATTCTCGCGTTGCGTCACGCCCGCGCGGACTAAGCCTCTTCTTCCTTCAGTTTGCACACGATACTTCATTGTTTTCGCGAACGTTTGCGTTTGCCTGTCGTCCTCGACGACATCCTCGAGTCCCGCTTTTGGCCACGGGAGAACGAACCGCGAGAGCTGCGAGGGCGTAATTATGAGATTTCAAAGAGCTAAAGAGACAAATTTGTTTTTACGCCGATCATCGAGTGACTCTTCACGGGCAGTTGACTTTTCACGGGGAAAGAAAAGGAAAGAAAAGGCACAATATTCCCGCGGTTCGGAAGTTCGAGATATTCTATTTGCGAATCTTCTCGATCTTCCAGACACGAAGGAATTTCTCGTATCGCGGTGCCAGCGCCACGAGTATGAAATTCATATCTATGCTAAGCGCGACCCTCGCGTTTGGCTTTAGTGGTTTCTGCATCGTACCTTTATATTGCGCCCGATTCCATGATTTTGTACACACGCTGCTCGGCCCCGGCAGCCCCCGCGAGATATCGATTCGTCGAAAAATAAACTTACCCGGGTGTTTCGACTTCTCGGTATATTCGCGGTGACCGCGTAACTCGCCTCCGGTTTTGTCTCTCGTCTTTTTATTGTATATCGCCATTCGACTTGGCGCAATTGTCCGAATCGCGTACGTGTGTCGCGCGCGCGCGTGTGTTTTTTTTTTTTAGAGGAAGAGGAAACTTCAGTCTTCGAGGAAGATTCATTCTCGCGATGAATCAGTGTTTCTACGTACGTTAGAATTTTTGAAAGAAAAGAACATTTTTCCTCTTGCTGTACGACGTTAAAAGATCTTGGGGAAAAATGAGAAACGAATTCAGAGCAGCACCAAAATAGAAATTCTAAGCTTTGAAATGTTACCAAGAGCATTGTTATGTGATTTCGTTTTGCTGCCGTGACAGTTTAAATTAATCGCGGTGAAAAGCCGACTCCGCGAAAGCGATTTGTATCTGTCGGAACGCGATCTGTAACACGATGCTGAAATTTTTTGGAGGAAGCCAAAACATCCCACAAGACACTGCGTGTCTTTTTCTTTTTTTTGCATTCTGCGTGCAAATACTCGATAAAATTCTACGTGTGTTTTGTGCTCGTCGCTGTGTGCCATTTCTTCGACATTTAACCCTTTGCACTCCCTTCTGAGGAGCACTTGAATCCAGCCAACAGCTTGGACCCGCTCTTTTCCATAATTTTCTGATAATTACACCTAGTATGTACATTTGCTGTTCTGGTAAAAAAAAAGCGTGTAATTTTACAAAGAAGAAATTTCTGAAGGCAGCTCTGAGTCGATTGACACTCGACAATTCGCACAATTCGGAATAAACTAGGCTTCTTACAAAAGTTTAATGGAGAATACTGTTTTTCCAGAGATCGAAACTACACATATCATTAATCTCTTGTATATTATACTTATTCCAGCGAATGCACGGGTTGATAATTGCTTAGAAAGATACAATCAATACAAAATTTCAAAAAGTGTTAAATATCACTTTATTTGACGTGTTTATTTGCTTTGTAAATAAGTTGCAAAGGTAGACGACGACGAAAGACGTTTGTCGAAGGCAAAGGGCTAAAACTTTCCCGGACCTCAAAGAGTCACACGAGTAGAGTAGCCACGAGAACCTCTAACTCATCGATCATGGAAAACCAAGTAACCGGTCGGAATCTAAAACAATAACACCGTCATTCGACCTGCTCAACTCTCTCGAGCTGATCTTCGATGAGATCAACAGGTCTCCCACTTGGTAGGAAACGAATCAAGCTCTCTCGAAGCTCTCGGCGGTGGCGGCGAGCGCAACATCCGGCCACCGGCAGCTTTCTTAATCCTTAATCTCGTTCCCGGTTGGCAAAACCCAGCTGTCTCGTGAAATTCGTTCTGTCCTCCTCGTCTAATTTCGTTCCCCCCCGGCCTCAATTTTCAGCACACGCAGCCCCGCCGAAGGAAGAATCAGCAATTCCAGTGACCTTCCACCGGTCGACGAGGAGAGCATCCACTTCCGGGAGGCTAAGCCTCTGTCTGTCTCTCCCTCGTCGATCTCACCGCTAGTGGAAAACACACAGCGCACGGAGGGACTGACGCGAGCCATCCGCAGCGCGAGGCAACTCGATTTAAAGTTACACCGGCTGCTTACGTATTCTCGTTTTCCGCTCGTTTCCGCGGCTTCTCTATCCTCCTTAGCCGCGGCTCGCGCCCGGACTGCCAAAGCAGCAATTCCGCTTCCTCGCCTCCGCGTCCCGCGCCCGCCTCGTGACTTTTAATCTCGACCTCGTTTCGAATGGCTGCGGCAGGGTAATTTTTATAATCTCCTAGAGAAAGAGACGCAGAGAAGAGTGGGAGGGAGAGAGAGAGAGAGAGAGGGGCGAATTTAAAGTTGCACCACCTCGTTGGCGGAGTTTGGCTCGGCGGTCGCTTTAAAGAGACACCAGACGCCGGATGTTTTCCTCCCTCCCTACCTCCCTCCTCGCTTCTTTTTTCCTTCTTTCGACCTCTTGATTTCTTCCTTTCTTCCTCCAACTTGCTTTCCTCTCCTCGCGGAACTCTTCAATTCACCCCCAGCCACCGCGGAATGGCGGCGAGTGCGCCCTCCAGGCCGTGCAACTACAAAAGTGCTACTTCTCACTTTCACCGTCTGCTGACTCCGACTCCGCGACTTTTAATCTTCGCTCTCGCCTTTCGTCCGACGGGATACGCGCGTACTTTTATGATATTCCAAGCGGAGTGGGGTGGGGCGAGGTGGAGGGGAGAGGACGCGAATAAAGGGCACGGATAAAGGACGACTTGGACCGCCATAAAGGCGGGGGATGAGGCTGGGATTTAAAAGTTACGCGCGACGATGGCATTGCCGGGGCCACGCGAGGGCCACCGGAGAGGTCGTATACTTTGCCGCGTCGCGCCGTGAAACAGGGGAAAGCCGATGTGAGTTACGAGAGGATTGAAATCAATGGACGAAGTTCCACCGGAATTCCCCTCTCTTTTACGGGGAAATTTAAACGCACGGGAAAGATCTAGGATGCAGGATGTGAAATTATCCGGGATATCCCCGAGGGACAGTTACAAGATTACTAACCTCTTAGCTGCGAACGACGAGTGGGAGGAAATTAATTGCAATTTGTTGCTCGAGTTAAATTTCCTCCTGGATAAATGGAACGCGTTTAAATAAATTTTAGAATATTTTCAGACTTTGCTGCTTCCTTTAGTTTTAGCTGTTATTTTTGGTTCTTTGGATTTAGCCGTCTCTGTCGCGTAAAAGTCAATATGGATGCATTATGTATACAATTTCTGGAAATATCATCTTTCAGACGTTGCTTGTACTAAATTCATTTTTGTTGTATAAAAAGAAATAATGTGTCGTATAAAATTAACGTGTGTTTGTTGTATGAGAAGAATAATGGAGAATTGACGCGTGTACCCATTGAATTGTATCCAATTGAAGATAAAAATTCAACATCAGTGCAAAACAATTTCCAAATTACATACCGAGCACATCGAAAAATTAAACCTATACAAAAATGTTTCAAGAAAGAACCAGTGCAAGACAACGCCACTCCTACTCGAGGTCTATGCCACGCCCTCTCGCGAATCACGTGACCCAAATCGACCAATCGCTAATTTTCGTTGCATCAGCGTTGCACCTGAAGAGGCCCGCTTTTCTGGGTTACCCCCGCTAAAATCACTTTCAGTGATAAAGAAAGAGAAGCACGGATTTCGTTCTGAAACCATTAATCTTGGCCCCGCGTAAAAATGGCGAACCAGCGCGACGTTAAACTCGCACGTTATATTTTATCGAGTGGTCTCCTCGTTGAGAACGCTTGGTTTCGACATATCTCGTCGCGATTTCCACTACAGCGTGCGGATTTCCCGCGACACTTGGATGACGACGAAAGGAAAAGAGGACGAAGAGAGGGAGAAAACGACCTCCCCTTTTCCGCTTTTTTCCAACGGTCCGCCGACGTGGTGGAACGCGAAACGAATTTATAACCAGCGATCGTGGCAGAGCCCTTGAGCCGAATTCGTCAATTTTAATATTCGCCCCGTCGTCCACCTTCGTCGAGCACCCCCTGTTTCGCGCGCCCTCGTCGCCTCCTGCCCCCTCCTCGGCCACCCCGCCACCGTCACCGTCCTTTTTAGGATGAAATATAACGAAATTTATGGGCCGACGCGTGGTATCCTCGCACCAGCGCCGAGAGCTCCGGTTAGGGGTGAGATTCGAAAGAAGCGCGTTCGACATCAAGGGATCGAGCGATCGTCGAAATATCAGTTTCTGCTTTTTAAAAGATTCCCTTCCATTAGACTAGATTGACACGACGATTTCTCAAAACGAGCTCTTTCCTCTGAAATATTTCAGACGGTACTTACGACGGAATTTCCAATCTGTCACGTCCGTTTTTTTTTGTAATACACGTACCGAACGAACAAAGTTGGCCAGAATAGGTAATCGCCTTGACGAGAGTCCCAAGGAGCACTGCATAAATTTCGATCGCGCAGTGCCGATCGCTGTCGTCGTCGTTATCGCGGCCGGAAACCCTCGCAAACATCCACCCAGCGTTTCCCGGCGAAATCAGTAAACGCGACGGCGTTATTCAATTTCCGCGTCGCTCGCGGGCTCCCTTTCGAAAAGGAGTTCTTTTTCAGTTATTGATGTAGGAACGAGTTTTCGAGGGTTTTCTGCCCGGGTTTTATCCGCCGTGCGATCTCGTCTTCATTTCCGCCACGTCGACGCTCTGGCGCGCGCGCGCGCGCGCTACTACCCCCTACTTCGAAAAGTACGTTTACGTTTGCGAATTACCCGCGAGTCCTTTCTTCCTATTTTCAGCGCTTTTATTCCACTTCGTAGAACTCGTGCTTCGAGAAAAATGCGAATGATATTTTCTTCCCCTTTTTTTCTATAGCAACATTTATAGGCCGGACAGTTACTTTGACAAGCTGTCCCAATACTCGAGTCGTCTTTTGGTTTTTCCAACCGACA
The DNA here is from genome assembly GCA_001276565.1 of Melipona quadrifasciata. Lineage (NCBI taxonomy): Eukaryota > Metazoa > Arthropoda > Insecta > Hymenoptera > Apidae > Melipona > Melipona quadrifasciata. The sequence goes on along the minus strand of KQ435984.1, from coordinate 162,308 downwards.
AATGCGACATGAATGCCAAAGGTAACCTCAAATTTTTGCAATCGAGAATATTCCTCACGGGGGCGGGTTTGAAGTTGCGAATAAACGTGTGATAATCCGTGTTTTCCACGTCAAAGAAAGCAGAGAAAGAAAATGAAGTTTTCCACCCCTTTTGTCCGCCATCTTTTTCCCTCTTTTTTGCCCGCCGAAATTACTATGCCCCGGTACCTTATTGCTTCTCTGTATCGTTTATATCCCTTCGTTACAGAGTAATTAAAATTCAATGGCGTTCGACGGTAAAACGAAGAAGGAAAGAAAAAAAAAAAAAAAACTGCCGCGACAAAACACCAATATCTATGCGAATAGTTATGAACTATAATTTCGCGTTCGAGCGATTGGCGAACGCCGGCGGATGGCCGATTGGGATCGATTTTAATCGAATTCTCGCAAATGTACGCGCGCGCGCGCGCGCCCAAAGGAGGGGAGGGAAACGAAACGGTTCACATTGCATCGAAAACGAAATTGTTTGCAGAGTAAACGGTAATCGCTCAGCAATCGAGGATTCTCCGGGCAATCTCCCCCTTATCCTTCGCGAAAAATCCACCGTGCGATCGAAAGATTAGCAGTTTCCCCAGCTCTCTCGTCGCACATCTCACAACGCTATTGTCTATCCAACGGAGAAAATTAATATCGTCAAACTTTCGTGCAATTAAAATGAAAATCTCTCTCTCTCTCTCGAGAACTCTCTCACGATAAAAGTCAAATCGAAGTCGCGCGCGAAATGTTTGCTGTTGGAATTCGGATTTGGAAACGTTGGAAAGTAAAAGAGGAAATATGACTATTACGAGGGAACAGCGAGGATAACGATCGCGAATGACCACGGTTATGAGTGATAATCTAAACGGAGCAACGACTGACAGGTACGATCCGATCGGTTGCAGCCGATTGGCCGGATTTCCCGGAATACCAATGGGGCACTAAAAGTGATTAAATTACTTGGCAAGCGGGCAGCACTCGGTAAACTAGCCGGGTGATTGATACGCGTTGGTGCGCGCTCATCTGACCGAATGCGCGCGTTGCGATCATTTATGCGTGGCTGACGTCTCTTTATTTTCCACAGATTTGCTCCACAGCGCTCTCTCCTCCGCGTTTACGTTCGATATCTTATCGCGTTAAATCGTTAAATCAGCAGCGAATTTTTGGCGGGAATTTGGTTTTCCATACGGCCATCCGTGTGTATTAATTGGGAACCAGCAGTCTTGGCAGACTTTGAGTCTTTTGGGGGAAGAAGAGCAAGTCGTTTTTCGGTGGCCGATGTTACCAGATACAATGTAACGAAATGTTGCTCGTTTATTAATAGCCATCGTGTCGGTGGTGATGTCGCCCCGAATCGTCGGCTTATTCAGAATTACGTTGCGTTTGCTCCGAGCCACCGTCGTATCTCAGCAACGCGCAATTTTGGCAACAACATTCAGTCCGTACATGCATGCATACGGAATTTTAACACGGATGACAATTTATCGAGTACTTTCGGGAGCGTGAAAGAAAAAATAAAACAAAACATGTAGCGTGTTTGGTTGCGGGATGCTCGGAAAAAATTTCACGATTTCCTCTGTTTGTCATCGCGCAATGCTACTAATTCTGATGAAAAATTATCGATACTTCAAATTGTTGGAACGTTGTACGAAAACACCACACGACAGTCTGTACTCGGTCTCATTTGAAAGCGTAAAGGTGAATGTGTTTTTTTTTCAGAGATATTTCAACCAGTGGAAAACTGTTCCATTAAAAAAACGTTTCAAAGGTTCAAGCGTCTTTAAAAATACTGAAAATTCTTTTTAGAACTAAATCCACTCAATGTTGGTTTTGGAGATTGAAATTTCTCTCTTTTACAACGACCGTGGTATACCTTTTTCTCAGAATTTCATTGTGCTTCGGACGGTAGGGTCAAACATTAGAACAAATATTTAAAAAATCGTCATTTAACGTTCAATAAAGTGACAAAAAAAAGAAATTTACAGCAGGTTTTTAAAAAGAGGAAGTTTCGAATGTTCTTACAAACGTTTCAACTTTTACAATTTCCGAAAATAAAGTTTTAGGTTAGGTTTAGGTTAGGTTTCTTGCTTTCTCACAGCCCTGCACAATGTGAAAGCAAACAAACAGAATGTATTCAAATTAGAACTTCACTTTGGACTTTAAAATTGATCGGTGGATGATCTTTTTGTTTTCACAAAATTGCAACAGTTTAGAATTTTTCGTCGTCGTCTATTCAGTTACGCTCCTCGCTCTTCTCTCGCGTTCGAGCAAAAATTGAGACAAAGCTCGCTTATATATCGGGGATGTATCGTAACAGTTCTTTCGCGAGAAGTCCGAAAAAAGAAGACAAACTCGCGTGGAGAGAGAAGCGTGGAGGTGATCTCAGCTTATAAAGGCTATTATCTCCAATGATGCAGCGCAACGATTCGTTTTCAGGGGGGGGGGAAGGGGGGGCGGCCGTTTCGCGAGAGGACGCGTCCTCCGCGATCCATTTCCATTTCGCGCTTCTATTCGACCGGGGGACGATTCCTCTGGCGTGGCACATTTCTCAGGGAAATGGGAATCGATTTGAAGAATGCCGTTGCGAAACTGCAGTTGGCAACACGCCCTCTGCCTGTTCCTCTCTGAGCCTTCTATCGGGTCATCCCTCTGATGTCCTGCTCCCATGGCCCATCTTCATCCCTCTTCCCGATTTCACTTCGTTCTACTCCTCCTCTCTCTCTTTCTCTCTCTCTCTCTCTCTCATTTTCTCTCTCCTTTGTTTTATACCTCGATATCGAACGCAATGCGAATTAATTTCTGCTCTGTTGGGCAGTGCAAATTAAAGACGAGGTCGATCGAATTGATGGGAGCATAAAAATAAACAATAAAATAAAAACTGCACGACTTGTACGATTCGTCTCACTGAAAGGCCCTC
>KQ435984.1:130541-144836 GCA_001276565.1 Melipona quadrifasciata | reverse complement strand
TGAAATATTACATATCGATATGATCGACAGAAACTACTATGCAACTCTCATTTTCAAAAATGGCACAAACTCCGGCTATACTCCGAAACGGATTCGTTAATAAAAATCGGTAATAGCGAATGCATCTTCCCACGTTCCTTCGTCGCGGTTGAACACATCAACGACGACCACACGTACGCGTGCACATCAAATTACATTAAAGCCCATTACTGTCACCGACGATTAATTTCGCTCTGCCCCTCTGCCTTGTGCCATACGCTAACGCGAGACCACGGTGCCAAGGCAATTAGCCGAATCATAGTGCCTAAACAATTACTTAAACGCAAAGTACAATGGCATCGTGCATCGTAATACATAACTACGTAACCCCCGCGCAAATCGCGGTGCCGCGGCACCGTGGGTGATACATCGTTGCCGGGGCAGGCCAGTCGATTGCGTGGCGTATTCAATTTACGAAGCCTAATTTAACCAAGTTGCAGATGCAGGAGGGGGCCGGCGCGAGAGGGAGAGGGGAGAAACCGCACGTGTCGTTCGTCTCCAATATGCTGGCCGAGTAATTCGCACGATGCCTCGGTAAAATCCTCCGGGGTGTAATTTGTACGAGGACGATAAATATTCCGAGGTTGAAGCGAGGCCGGGACAGTGTCGCCGCCGTGCGACGATCGAGGAAACTTCGTGCCTCGCCACCTCGACGGATCAACGCGCGTCCATTTCGTCGAATCGTGTCGAGATGTCTTGAAGTTTGGAATTTCGCTGTAGAGAGCACTTTTTCCGGGAGTATCTTTCTACGATTGAAATTGAACGAAACACACGAGAGGACGTTAAACTTAAATCTAGCCAACAGCTCAGGACTTTCCCCATTTATAATTTGCTGATGATTGTAAGGAACGCGTTTGGTGTTGTACGACGTGATGTATAATAGCAGACTGCTCACGAAAATTGGGGGATATTTCAAAATTGGGGGACATTTTTTGATATTTTTTTATTAAACAAGAACATCAGAAAAACAAACGACAAGTCGAATGTCTGATGTTCTATCTTTTTTCATCGCTTCGTATTCGTTTTGAAACACATCCCCTAATTTTTGCGAGCGGTATATATAATATCTGAACAGAGTGAAAGCTATAATAATCCACACAAGTCGGAATAAACTAGGCTTCGTACACAAGTTTGAAAAATAGCAAATGGAGGATATTATTTTTCCAAAGCTTGAAACCATGCATCATTGATTGTTGTGTAATACCTGTTCTAGCAAACCCGTGATGCACGTTGATGGTTGCTTTAAATTTGAACGATGTCACAGGTTTGACAAAAACCATTTGAACGATTGTTTCCACCGCTATGTCACTTTATTTGAAGCGATGTGGTGCTGGTAGATGACACAAAAAAAGTGCAAGACTTCGAAAGGAAAAATTCGCCGCTGCAGCCCAGCAGCCAGGGATCGATAACACATTTCCAAATTCCTCCTCGTTCAAACCGCCCGAAACTGTCTAAACGCATCCACGCCGCGGCCGTGATGTTTGCACTCGAAATCTCTCTCGCCGCGGAGCGTGTTTAATTATCAAATTCACCGATCGTTACACCTCCGAAAATTCGTTCGTTCTTTGTTCAGCTCCTTGGCGCGCGCGTGCTCCGGAGGAGAATCGGGGTCCGCCGGCCCCCGCCCCCCTCCCTCCCCGAGTTCTCGCGATCGATGATAATTATTCTCGTAAATTCAAGCATAAATGCGCGCGTAGGTACGCGGGCGCAGAGACGAGACGCGGGAGGGATCGGTGGGTTAAATGCTCGTAATGACGTCTCGTAATTGCATCGAAAGTTCACGGGGAAACCGTAATTATCGTGCCGGCTGCACTTTCAACGATAGCATCGTTGGCCGCGTCGCTACAATCCGGCCGGTGTGCAAACTGCCGACGAAAAATATTTTCACGCATGTTTTTCTCTCATTCGTTCTCTCCCTCTCTCTCTGTTATTATGGTTTGAAGCCGCACGCTCTCCCGTTACGATCGAACGTGGCCGAAACGAACGTGGCTCGAGATTGCGCTCGAACAGAGCGATTAATCGCTCCGCTTTTCACTCGGGATTCTTTCGACTAATTCGGGAATAATTGGAACGCGTACGTCCAGAAGAATTTAGAAATGACGCGTGGTCCCGCGTTATAATCGTCGCCGGCTTCGTATTTATACCTTTCGAATTGTGCCAGTTTTCGCGAAAGCGCCGGATGCTGCGCCGTCCTCCCTACCCCCCTCGGTTATTATATCGATACACACATCGATAAAGTTTCGCCGGGAAAAATTAATACGCTGCACGTCAGTTCGAAAATTAATTTTATCCCGCGCAACGGAACAAATTGCAACGCCGCTGCAAACGAACTGATCAATACAGACATAACGGGAGGGGGAGTGATGGGTGGGGGGGCTGAGGGGGGAACCATTCAATCCCCAGCTAGATATTTCACTTCCAGCGATTGACGATTAGTCAAAAGGATTGATCGGCTGGTTATACAGATTTGAGTAATTTATTTGAACGATCAAACCTATTAATATTCATTATTCGGTCAATATCTCGATTATGCGAATCACCGGTACTCGGATAATTATCTAGGTAAGCGTTCATTATTCGCCCGAGTACGAAATGTACGCGTTGATTGATGCGAACTCGACGTACGCCGATATTTTCGCGCATTTCAACGATATCGGAACTCAGATTACCAGAAATTCCGCCTCTAATTATTCCATAACCACCCACGCCCCCCCACGTTGTTTGCTAAATACAAGACCCCCGACAGGTCTCGCCATTTTGTTCGGAGAGCATCCGAATAAACGATAGCGCGAGGAGAATACATCTCCTACCCGCGGTACTCTCCGGAATATATTTAGGAAATTTGTAAAAATGGAACGGAGGAAAATTTATTCGCGCTTAAGAAGAAACTGTTTGACTTACCCCGCTGAAGGTTTTTACGTTGTGCAAAGCATTCTGGGCGTCCAGGGCAGCCTTTCTCGTATAAAACGTTACGAAGCAGCATCCTGCAACGAAAAATGCACATAATGAAGCAAAATGTAAATCACGGATTCTTTCACCAGGCACCCTTCGCACGATGGTTAAAATTTTAAATACGCGTATTAATATTTCATAAGAACGGCGAGTATTCTTTAAACATTCGTACGTCCGATCGTGACAGACAGGTAGCCAGGGCCACCAAAAAATGGACAAAATGGCCGAGTTAAGCCATTGTCTGAAAGTGTTCATTTTCATCTCCAAAAAATAAAGCCGGCTGTTTTAATACGTAATCTCTTCATTTTTTTAAACAGATAAACCAACATGTTTAAAACATACACGGAAAATTAGCCGGTTGATAGAACGACAAAGTGGCTCAAGTCCCATTTCAAGAGTTCCAATCTCACATGTGAAGTATTTTATTACGTAAAATTTAATTTACGTAAAATTTTACGAGACAAGAGCCATATCTTTTATCGTTAATTGGACTGCTTAATTTTTCCTCTGTGTTTAATGTAAATTTCGAAAAAATAACTTTATTCCAGATGAAATGAAACGAGAGGGTTTCAACGAAACCTCTAGAGGTTTTTGGAAAGTTAAAAATACCAATGGAAAAAGAATAAATTAATTAACTATGACACAAAATTGTATATATATATTTTTCAAGGGACTTACGCCTTTCTAAAGATTAAAAAAATTATTTCATTAATTTTTATAGCCATCAAAAACGTGTTACTTTTTTAAACGACGTTTATCGTACTACTTGCGTTGGTAAATTATATACCCTTAGAAACACAAACATTACCATGTCACCAATATTTTAAATTTATTAAAACGCAAACTTTAATCAATTGAAGAGATTCGAACGACTCTTTCGTGAAACAAAAGTAGAAATAATAGTTCCAAACTCCTTTCCTCTTCCACGTTTCTCTTTTATCTCCGACGGAGATGTTGCGCAAAATCAAAGAATGTTAAGTCAATAGCGTCTGCGACGAGGAGCATTATTATCGCCGATAACAACGACGACTTTTACACGGAAAAACATGGCGGAACGCTCGGAGGAAGCTCATCAGGGCTTTTCGTTCATCGTCACAGCTGGACACCAACCAAGCCAGAAACGGATTGGTCGATAGTTGCCAAAAGTTCGATACACCGTTGTATTACTACCGCCTCGCCCCCTCCCTTCGTCCCTCTCTCACCATTGCCAGCGACTTGGTTACCTCATCCCTTCGGCTTGAAAATTCAGGGGAATGGATTTAGTCGGGAGCCCCCCCTCCCTCCCTTTAGTTTACGAAATAAAGTAGCTGCATACAGATAGTCAAGTCGGCCGTTTCCATTGCGCGCAGACAAACGCAGCTTGACAAACTTCATGGCCGGTAGACTCAGAAAACGAGAAAGCCCATGGCTGCGCGCTCGTTTCGCCAACTTTCGAATTCCAGAATGGAACCTTAGGATTACGTAACCTACCCCCTGCCCACTCCGAGTTAAATTGATTCTACCTTACCTTGCCCGGCGAGGGAAAAAGCTGGATAAGTTGGTCAGTTTCTGGCACGGTGTTTAAGGAGTCTATGGCGTTTGGAGCCTTTGTCCGTGGGATCTCGCAATCGCGATGCAACGTCACGCTTGAAAGCAACGGACAAACGTAAACGTTGGGATAAGTAAATTTTCAGTTGGCAAGAATCTCAAACCGTACAGATCTGCAAAGTCACCCCTGTAACAGGGACTAAAAATTGAAGAGTTGCTGGAAAAGACTCGTTTCTGATATGAAAATATCAGTGTTGTTTAAAGTGTGTATTGTGGAACAGTTATTTTCTTGCAGAATTCATTTCAATTACAAGGTAGATATCGTGAGATGAGGCAATCTTCCTATTTAACGTCAGAAATAAGAAATAATATCTTCCAGCCACGAAAAGATAAGCCGAGTAGAAGATTTATATCGTTAGAAGAAAAGTTAGGAATTCTTGACAAGTTGAAGTTTGACTTCTCTTTACAAGAAATTTAAGAGAAATGAATCAACAATTCGCTCAATTCGATCGCTTAGTACCAGACAACGCCACGCCTACTCGAGGTCTACGCCACGCCCCCTCGCGAATCACGTGACCCAAATCAACCAATCGCTAATTTTCGTTGCATCAGCGTTGCGCTTTTCTGGGTTATCCTCGCTAAAATCACTTTGAGCGACAAAATGAAAGTAAAGTAAGAGCTAGAGCATCATCAGGTTTAAAGAAATCCTCCCGTACAAAAGATCTTTTGTTAACAAAAAACAGAAAATTACAATTAATTATATGGCTGGAAGATTGCATGTAAAAGCAAGAATATTTCTTTGAAAAATATTTTTCTGTCACATTGAAAAAATCTTGGATTTGTATATCGCGTTATAGGGGAGATCCTGGAGATCCTTGCCACAATACGTGTTGCTGGAGCGTATCGTTAGAATGCATTTTACGCGAAGTTCGTTCGCGCATGATATCGTATATTATGGTTCAGGCCGAAAGGAAGCCCGAAGACTAAAAGTTTTCCGAGGGCTGCCGCCAGAGGAGGGTTGATTTGTAACGAGGTATTCGATACCCTATCCGAAATAGTGTTCGACGTGGCGACGACGCGTAATTGAAAAATGCGTAACACGATGCCCGCATCGTTTGCGAGTGAAATTTCGTTCCTCCCCCGTGTAATTTTCGTTTCGTGCTTTCTCCGACGGCCGCTAACGATCGGGAAGAGTAACGGAATTCCCGCAACCGAGAAAATTAGTAACTCGATACCGAATCGGCCGAACAGTCTTACCGGCAGAGCAGCCGTTTTTGACGGAATCAATACCGTCTTGCGAGAAATGAAATCGCGGGGGATGATCTTTGCAATTTTTCATTCGACCGGCGAGCGGTTTAGTCGGTAACACGCGCAAGAGGGACATTTTTCACCCCGAGTTTTTCCCATTGGCCAAGGGGCAAAACAGCGTTAGATATTCCTGATACGTCAAACTGGCGAGTTTCGGTAAATTACGACTCGGGAAATTATGTTCCGGCGGGTAACTAATCTTGAGGCATCATCGCTCGATAGACCTTTAAATCACATCGCGCGAGCCACCCCCTCGCCGCGTCTCTGGTTGCTCGATGGCCAGCCTGTAATACTCGTGTCTACAAATGACCCCATTCGTTGAAGTGCCAACACCAAACTCCCTTCTCCTCCTTCCACTGTGCTATATATCGACCGGCATTGCCGGCTCTTCTTTTCCTCGACGACCACCACGCAGAGCTACGACCCTGCCACTGATACTGATAACATATATTTCTCTTCTTTTTTTCTTCAATTCGCGAATTTCGTTTAAATAAAATTTAAAAAAATTGTTTCGCTCTACCCCCCCTTTCTTTGCCGAATGAATACGACGAATGCAGCACCCCTTGCCGATGGATCAACATTCACGGCGTTTTCATCGGAACGAGGGTTCCTCATTGGACGGGCGTGCGACGGTAAATTTCAATAGGCGTCGTCCATAAATGTAATCAAAGCATTGTAGCCGCGTTTGAATAAAATCCGCGACGCCTATGGTTTATTGACTATGGCGCGGGAATTACATTGACGAATGGTTGCCGAGCCGTGCTTTGAGCATTGACGAATCGTGGTAAACTGTCGTGCGAGCAGTCGGAGGGTGTTAGGGTGAAAGCCAGCGTAAACCGGAACGTGAAGGGTGGCGGTCAGGGCAACTCTGATTTATTCGCAGGTTTGTCGAGTGGTGGGTGGCTCGTGTTACCTCGCAGACAGTTACAAATTCGTTCGGGAATTTTTTTGCATTTTTCTTCTCCCTTTTTCTTTCTTTTCTCTCTCTCACCCCCCCCCCCCCCCCCCCCCGCGCTCTTGGTAATTTTACGAGGGAAGCGGAGGGTCGTGTTCGAGAAAATAATATCGTTATCGCGACGTAAGAAAATGTGGAAGAGATAGAAAAAGTGATCGTTGATGGGAATTGAGGGGGGAAGGACTTAGTAGTACGAGACGCACGTGGTCAGACGCGAGGACTCTTTCATTTGTATAACACGTATGTGATGTAATAATGTATGGTATTATAATTAATTTGTTCGTAACAACGATTACAACGATATGTTTATTTGTTATAGCTAATTTATTTGTATAAATCTTGTGTAGTTATGTATATATGTAGGGCGACTCCCATTAATATTCGGACGCTACAAATTTTAACTGTTGTTGTAAAAACATCCTTCAAGCCTTTTCGATTATTTCACGTCAAGACGTTTCTCGAAATCGTCACAGTGCGTGCTGATTTGAAAAATTCTTTTTTTACGGCCGAATCTGTAAAGATTGAAGCCTCGAAAAAACTTGAATCGTTGAATCTGGAATGTTAAACTTGGACTTGGAGACGAGAATTTAAGAAACCGTAACATTTTCGCCGTTCTCACCTACGCGATGTAAAAAGAATTTATAATTTAGAACGAAACGAGCGATACGTTTCGAAAGTCGAGGCCCAGATTTGTTGTATGATTTTGTTTCTTTTTTTTTATCAAATTGTTAATGATATTCTCTTCCAATTTGGAAATCGACGTGTCGTTATTGAAAAGAACGATCGCGTTGCGCTCCGACTTATCCGGATAATTGGCATTTTGCAGCGCGCACGCGGCCGGGGTGCCACTTACGCCGACGAAATAAACGCGCGCCCGTCGGTCTCTCTTTGTGAGTGGAAATGAATCGCGTATAATGCGCGAATTTTCATTAACAAAAACGCGGGGGAAACGTTAAATGATCACGGGATTACGGGGAGGCACGGCGTGCGCCGCGCGACATGCAGATTGAAATGAACAGTTAATGCGTAATTTATTAATCTCTTGCATGCGATATTCATGCATTTCCGCGTACAGCCCCCCACTCCCGAATTATAATCTACGCGAATAATCAGTAACCGGGGACGATTGTGCGCCGGGTCGTAATTACGGGAAATCTCCGGCTAGAAATTCGAAATTAAACGGTCATTGAACGAAGAAAGCGAAGACGCGATTACGCGACGAACGAGCCGAGTCCTCTCCCCTCCCCCAACCGCGCAACGCAACGCGGTAAATTCGAATAAACTATTCTCCACCGGTTGAAACTAATTTACCACCGTAAACTCATTACACACTGACACGGTAATAACAATTATTAAAGTAACTGCCGACTACTATTCCGATACGGGTGCAATTACGTCAATAACGAGCGGCGCAATCGTTGACATTGTTGACTATTTAATCAATGGAATGCTCGCCGATATCGGGCAACGAAATATGTTTATACGCGTTCGCGACTGAGCGTTGATTTATGTACGGGATAACGTTATAGAGAAAACACGGATGTGTAACGATATCGAAGCAATTTGCAAGCGGCAATTACGATTCAATTATTTGGAATATTTTACTCGTAGAACGGAGCCCGATGTTCCGCGCTCGCCTGTTTCCCATTCGGCTGGAAAATTTTGATACGTCGCTTCGAAATTTCGCAAGATTCGACTCGATTCGAATATTCGCTGTTTTAAATGAATATTCTTGTTGCAAATGACGTTTCAAGATGTGCCACTTCGGGGACTTTGTCCCCCCCCCCCTCCCCCGTCACCCTCGTTACTTTTCACGTGCAAACGAGCATGCTCGCGGCATATTTCCCGACACGTTTCGCGATATTTCTAATTAAAAGGGACGTATTTTCAACGAATCCAATAATTATTTTTGAACCATGAGTAATTCGACGTCAATATACACTAATTGGAACACTCTCTTTACAAACGTGTCGCTACGCGCACGTGGGCGTTGGGGCCGTGTATTGTACGAGACGATAGCCCCCCCCGCCCCAAGTTATTTCATCGAAATAACGAGATAATTACAAATGCCCTTATTAATTACAATTTTTCAGTTTATTGAACCTCGTTTGTGCAACGTTGTTCCAATGTGCTTCTTTTAATTAACATGCGATAATTTGATAAATTTATTTCCGGGACATGTCCTCTTTTATTGTTTATTAACGCGACGCGATCATTATAAATCTCGGATATATCTCTCTGTTCAAACAGAGATTATCGATAATAAAATATATATATATTTATAAATATATTAAAATATATATTTTATTTATATATATATATATATATATAAACTAATTTTTTCTTTTTGTTACTCTCGCCTTATCGACTGCGATTGACGACCGTTGCCGTTCAAGAATTGGAATCATTCGCGCGCGAATATACGTCAACACTCTTGCGCATTATTCACAGTTGGAGCGTGTAAAAACTGACGAAAGTCGAAAGAATTTCGACACGTGACACGTCATTCCAAAAACCGTATATTCGAGGAATATTTTGATTAGTTGAATTTCGAGAAGGAGGCAATAATATTTCACCGGTCGAGAGCGCCATGTTTAATACAATCGGGACGATGAACAAATTATATTATAAAATTTACAAATTGCGTTATAAATTACATTGTGAAATATTTATACGCTCGCCATGGGATAGAAGGAAACGAAAATACCGACGCGGCAGAGCGAGATAATAGTAATATAATATAACAATGAAAAACGTAAAAAAATGAAAAATAATAAAAGACGAATGGATCTATAATAAGATCCGGATCTCGATTAAGAACACTCTATATATAATACGCGTATTTCTAACCTGCTAAATCGCAGTCAATGCGACGTCTCATTAAAGAAAATCTCATTAAAAAGAAAAGGAGAGGGAGAAAATATTTAGAACGCCTATCAAAGCACAATCTATCATAATTGGTGCGGAGACACGAGAAAATGAGAAGAAGTATTCCGTGTTAGGTTCGACAAGTTCATCTCGAACCGATCGAAACGATTGGTTGAAAAACTGCACGACTTGTACCCTGCTACGATTCGTCTCACTGAAAGGCCCAGAAGTGACTGTTCATAAAATTTTATTGATATGCAAACATTCGAATCGATGCAAAACAAATTACAGGCGCGATCGCCACTCCTACTCGAGGTCTACGCCACGCCCCCTCACGAATCACGTGAGCCAAATCAACCAATCGCTAATTTTCGTTGCATCAGCGTTGCACCTGAAGAGGCCCGATTTTCTGGGTTATCCCCGCTTTTTAATCACTTTTAGTGATTTAAAATTTGATTTGAAATTGCAAAAATGCGTTGCTTGATTCCAGACAACGCCACTCCTACTCGAGGTCTACGCCACGCCCCCTCACGAATCACGTGAGCCAAATCAACCAATCGCTAATTTTCGTTGCATCAGCGTTGCACCTGAAGAGGCCCGATTTTCTGGGTTATCCCCGCTTTTTAATCACTTTTAGTGATTTAAAATTTGATTTGAAATTGCAAAAATGCGTTGCTTGATTCGTTCAACTCCTGTCGAAATCTAATTTCTTTTTTCTCATTATCCGAAAGTTGTTTCGTTTGTATTAAATTGACAATCACTAGTGTTCCTTTCGTAAAAAGAAACAGGCAGGAATAGGTAGCTTAGTGTTAAAGTTCGAACAGAGCATCGTGATTGCGACGTATCGAAAGGATTCGAAAACTTATTTTATTTTCTGCCTACGAAAGTCACGGTGGATAAGCAGAGCGAATCTGTCAATCGTCTAAGTGGCCACTAGAAATTCCGAATTGACGTTGTACAAGTTATAATTAAGCACCGAATTGTACTCGCGCGAGTCGCGGATTATGCATCGCTCTTACCGGAAATTGAGACGAGCCGTCAGATTGACGAGCCATCGAGGACAAAGAAAGCGACAAGTCACCCTCCGGCGGCGTGTATTTTCAGAATGGGAGAGAGACTCTGTCATGCTGTCAATATCAGTACTGTTAATACTTTATGCCCTGTCTACTTCTACAGTGTTTGATTTCTCGCTAATCGGGGATGACGGTTCGTTGGCCGCTCGATTTGATTTCCCGCTGTTATTCATTTATACGGTTGGTTGCTGGATCCATTCCAGCTAATGCTTCCGCTCCCACACGGCGTAACGCAATGAACAATTTTGTATTTTCTCGCTCGATTTCGAAAATCGAGAGATCTTCTTAACGAGTTTCGCCTTAACGTTGGAACTACGGCTGAAGCCTGAAATTTTTCCATCGGGGACGAATGAACGACGATTAAAACAGAAAAATAGAAAAGTGCTACGGTAATGCAATGTAACATATTACAGAAAATGTAACAAGAAACTGTAACAATAACTATTTATCAGTATCAATGTGTAACAAGATTGTATAATAAACGATCGTTTGCTTCGATCGATTATCAACATAACAACTGAGAATACAAAATATTTTCTGTTGCCGCTGTTAAACTCGAAAGCTTTTTTAAATACGCGCACCGCCACCATAATTACGCAAGCTTCTATTTACTGACGTTTCACAGAAAGTAAATATCTAAACATTAAATATCTAATTAAATATCCAAAAACGCAGGCGTTTCTGTATCTGTAAAATTACAATCATTTTGGTGATTCCAGTGTTAATACTGAAGGCTGTGTGCCTTCAATGATTAATCGAATAAGGCGGGAATAGCGTTGTCCTAGAGCGTAAGAAACGTTCCCTCCGTTATAGCACGCGCGGTCGCAAATTACCCGGGCAAGGCAAATGAGAATTTTCTGTTGCGCAACGTGCCCAGGCTACGACCTGAAATATACCCCGCATAAAGCGGATAAAATAATCCAGTCATATACTTTAAACGTTTCTTGATTAAATTTCGCCTCCGCCAAATTCTTGCAATTTTGCAATGTCTTGCAATATTTTTCAGGCTAAGCCAAGCGGTATTTTTCTCAGTTGCAGTTCTACTGCCTCCGAGAGGCAAAATGGTCGGAAATTGCCGATATTTGGGGGATATTTCTTTTTATTAAACAAGAACGTAAGAAATGCAAATCGACGATGCTTTTCTGACGTAAAAAAAAAAAAAAAGAAAAAGAACATCAAATGCTTCGTATTCATCTTGAAATATTCCCTAATTTTTGCGAGCACACGACTGGCTCGACTAACGATCCCAGGCGATTCCCACGTTTGCTACTTCGATGTCGATGCGTGATTGGAGTCCACGGGGAAATCTAGCAGCAACACGTCGCGGAGTGTGCGCTCGCATGCGCTCGACTTTCCGCGCTTCCCCAGCGCCACCTACATCGCGGTATTCGTCCTCTCCGCGCGAGGAGCCAACCTATAGTTAACCGATAATTTCTGGCCGCGCCGCGGTACCGATAATGCGCGATCCACGATTCGGATGAATCTAATTAGCGATAATTTCCGTGGGGCCCCGGCCCGTGCGCGCGGTTTTACGCAAATATCTAACACGCTGCCTCGGCAGCATCGCTTCCCCGGGTATTAATAATCGAGGGGCTGATTGCTCGTTAAACACGCGGCAGGATTGCTCGCGCGGCGGGGAATTTTCGTACTCTCCGTGCTCTTTCTTTCGTTCTTTTCTTTTTTTTTCTCTTTCGAGAATTACAAGGGTCCGACTGTAAAGCGCAGCACGTGTAAATTTAGCTGATTAAGCTGATTGATGAAGTTTCAAGCAGACGCGAGTGAGTCGCGATTCGCGAGAAGATTCACCGAGAGTATCCCATTTGCAAAGTGCAGTCGCGATTAATCGGCCAACAATCATCGACTGGTGGAGGGAACGAGTTCTATGCTTGGCAAAAAAAAACACCAGAGGAGAGAGAGAGAGAGAGAAAGAGAGAGAGAGGCGAAAACATAAATTCGTCCTGGCTCGTAAATTGGTGTCATTCTTCGCGCAGCTAGAAGACCGTGTGTTCTGCTTTCGCTGCACCTTTTCCTTGTCATCCATCCTCATCCTCTCCCCCTCCCTCCCAAGTCTCTCTTTTGCTCTCTTTTGTCACGTCTATCGATAAGAGAGCTCGAGGAGGACGAGCAGAGAGTCCACAGAGACGTCGATAGAGATATCATCAAAGCGAAGGATCGATCGTGTTCATAAATTCGGTGTCCAACTCGGTGTACGGGGCAGCCGTCTCTCTCTCGAGTGACGTAGATTCTCCATCGTATCTTATATTTCTCTCGGTTTTATTTTCGCGTTTCTTACCTCCTTACCTCGATCCTCCCCGAGACTCTACCCTTTATATGTACATATATATATATGTGTGTGTGTGTACACACACACACCTCTACCCTCATCCTTCTTCTTTATTTCTGTTTTCATTTTTCTGCGAGACATCTTTTCCGCTTTTATACGACCGCCAGTAAGTACGACGGTTTTACTTTTCCTCTTTTGTTCTGCTCGATTTTTCTCCTCTCCTCTGTGCGTGTTTGCTTTTTATCACTGAAAGTGATTTTAGTCGGGGTAACCCAGAAAGTCGGGTCTCTTCGGGTGCAAACGAAACGCTAATGCAACGAAAATTAGCGATTGGTTGATTTGAGTCACGTGATTCGCGAGGGGGCGTGGAGTAGACCTCGTGTAGGAGTGGCGTCGTCTGTAGTTTGTTTTGTATTGATTCGAATGTTTGCATATTGATAGAATTTTATGGCAAAAAAGTCGTCTTCATTTCCTAGTCAGAACAGTTGCTTCTGGGCCTTTCAGCGAGACGAATCGTACTGGGGTACAAATCGTACAGTTTTTTCTTCCTTCCTTCGCTTCTCTTTCTTTCCAGTCTGATTTCACGATCGCTCGGTTCAGGAGCGAACGAAATTCCTCCGCGATTCCTTCTTTCTCTCCCTTTCTCTCTCTTTCGATTGTCGTCTGTCTCGAGAAGCTGATCTCAGGACGTAATCACCATATCGGAGATCAAAAGTGCAAGTACACCGACTGTTAATTAAAGCGACGATACGACTTTACGCAAACGCGGGAACAGGAGGGTCGTAAAGTGCAAGCAAGAGTGAAATCGGTTTGGATGTTACTCGCGCGCATGTAAGAGAGAGATAGAGAGAGAGAGAGAGAGACCTTTGACTGATCAAGCAACGCGAGTTCTCTGATTAGGTCGGGGACACAAAGATTCCACCTTCCACCGATCGCAACCGCCGATCGATATTTGAGATTGCACTTTTAAAACGGGAGACCGTCTTTTCGACGCAAAACCGTCCAATCATCGGAGGGCGATGTCACGCCCGAAGGAACACGCGCTCGCGAGTTGTAAGGGAAAAGTTAATCGACGATACTTACCGATATCGATACCTTCGTTTCAATCCTCTCTCGTCTGACCCATCGACGAGCAAACAAACGGCTGGGGTTCCGACAAACAACGGGAACTGGAAAGAGGACGCGTCCAACGACCCGAATTCTCCCCGATTAATTCGTACCTTCCCTCCCCTCTTCTTCCTCCGCAGACGACTGCAGAAAGACAAAGTTCCGATCGATCGATCGCGTGA
>KQ435984.1:119846-130523 GCA_001276565.1 Melipona quadrifasciata | reverse complement strand
CCCAGCTGTTTCCGCGAGAGACAAGTTCGTCCCTGTACCGCGATATTCGCGAGTTTGTCGCAATCAGAGAATGAAAGAGACACGGAGAGATCTGTCTGTCGATCGATCGGCGAATCGATCCACGTCCGTGGTTCACGAAAGCTGCTACGAACCGAGGAAGACGAAGACCAATGTCTTCGAGACCTTAGACACCGATTTTGCGCTCACGAAAGGCAGATCTTCGCGATAAAACCGAGAGAGAGATTGCGAATCCACCGCCAATCTCGAGGATACACCACCGCTGGAACGGAATGAAACCGCGCGTGGACTTTCCTCCCAAGCTTTTCTCTCGCTCGAGTCCTCTAGAATCGCGCGGAAATCTAAACGAGAGAGAGAGAGTGTGTGTGTGTTTCCCCGGGCAGGTTGTGTCACACACGATGCACAACACGGAGCGACGAGGGGTAGGGGGGGGGGGTTTGGATTCGAAGCTTACTTCGGATCGTGCTTCACTTAGGTGGCGAAGCAAGGCGAGATCGAAGGAGAGAAGAGAAGCGAAGGAAGGAAGTTCGTGGCCCGGTTTCGAGGGATCAGCGAAATGGCCTTACGTAAACAAATCTCGATCGATCTATCCGGGGGCCCCCGGGGGAGGGGGGATGCCTGGAATGATTTTACGTGACGACGAGATACTTACTGGGTTTTCAGGCCGTTCCACACCGGGAATATATACGTATACGCTGCAGCTCGGCACCAGTTTCTCCATTTTATCGCGAATCCTGCGACACAACTCTGCACACACCGGCGAATTCCGAAGCTTCCTCGATGAATGAGCAAGTAGCTTGATTTCTTTCCTTTCTTTTTGTTCTCTCTGTTTCTTTCGAAAGAACAAGCTAGGCTTTGCACGACAATGTGTGTAATCCCATTCGCGCAATTATCCTCCGGTGCTTGATCGTTTCAATTCGAGTCTGATTCAAATTCAGAGGCGGAGTTAGAAACGTCGTTCGGAACACGCTGCGAGCATTTGGAGGTAATGGAAGCCCGGATCCTGCCAAATTCGTACACTCTCGAGCTTCATTTTATTCGACAGATTCGGTCACACAGTCTACGGTCAAATAGCCGACGATCCAGAAACTGTACAGGAAGGTGTACGTTTAAGCGAGATCATCCGAATATCTTTCCGAACTGACGATGCGTCTAAGACGAATGGCCAAAAACCATGTAATAAATATGTAATGTATGTAATTGGTAAATGACCTTGATTCGAGAACAAAAATTATTTTTGCCACCTTTTCGACAACCACGTTAGGCAACAAATATTTTTTCCATCGTCACAGCTGATGGCCTCGCTTAAATGGACCATCCTGTATAGAGTACGAAAAATCTATACACAGATTCGATTAACTCGAAAGCACAAAATAAAGCCGACGAATCGAAGTTGGAAGAGAACAGACGAGCACGACGATTCCGACATGGAACATCATTTCTGTGTGTACAGCGATATTTTCATTACAAACTGCGCAACCGTTGGCAAAGCGTGGGAAAGATACACTTTTATCCGTTCGGGCAGGACCATTGATATTCCGAGCGCGTAAAAGATGGCTTCCTCCCGCGGGATAATACTTCTTAGGAGTTCGGTTTCAAGGCGCCATCCCCTTCCTATCCTTCGTTACGATTATTTACCGGCGCTGCCGGAGCCAGCCTACGTAAATGACGTTTCTATTTGTCGCTGGGTCTCCCTCGGCGAGAGGTTGTTGCTGCCGCGTTCGCGAGTACTCGCGCGATAAATTTTATCCAGGATCGAAAGGAGGATCTCGCGTTACAGGTACGTGCAGCTTGCCTTGCAACTTGCGCGAGAGTCCTGATTTCCATGTCACTGTTGTCGATGTATACAGGATGATTCACGTAACTTGCACGCTTGAAATAACTTTCAAATTGTGTGGCCAATGAAATATTGTTTAGTACAACAAGTTGTATGGTTCTAAGGGAGGCAAAATTGTTGCTTTTTATAAATATATAGTATTGCTAAAATGTAATGAATTATCAATATTGTCAATATTGCTGGTAGCATTTGTACCGACATTTAAACGGCTGATGGAAGTGACAAGAAAAGCTTGTTACCGTCGTGTCAGAATTCAGGATAACAATTAACCGTGATCGTTGTGCAACAGCTTGACTAATGGCGAGTGAGACTCGGAGAAATAATGGTCATCAACACTTTTTGCAAGTTTATCGAGTTTATCAGAAAACGTGAGAAGAAAGGCTACGAATCGAAAGATCGTCGATTGCCTCGCGATTAACAAAGCATAAAATTTCCATTAGAAACATTTTTTCAAAAAAAAAATAGAGAAACTTTACAATACAATGGAATATACAAGCTCCTATTTCTATATTTTACGAAATCTTTAACCTCTTGCGCTGGAATGACGTGCCGTCGAAAATATTTTGTCCCATATTTTCTCAATTTTAAGTATAACCCAGACAAAACAAATAATAAATTCATTGCTTCTCAATAATTTCTATCCAGTGATATCGTAAAGATGCCGATTTAAAAAGAAAGCGACGAATTATTGTAGACGATTTGGTCGCTCGTTATGGTCCGCAATCAGTTGTCAGCGCAAGCGGTCAAAAATACGCTATTTATAAATTTTCCGTCGTTTTCGACAAGCTTTTCAGTAATTCCAGCGTCAAAGAAATCGAGATCCGATTCAATTTCTCGCGGAAATCGCGTCTCATCCAGGATTGCAAACCGTCTCCCCTTTAATCTCGGGGGAAGGGAGGACAATCGGCAGTTTCAATTTCTGAGTCTGCTAAGGAGATTAATCGAGAGGCTCTCCCCTTGGTCTGCTGACCGACCAAGTCGCCCCGTCGTCCGAGAATTGCCAACAGGCAGTTAGTTAGTCAACTGGCTCCACTAATCTCGCCGATATTAATTCGGCTGGGTGGAACGCGTGTGGCACAGTGGCGCACTGCTGGCTAACCGAGGCAAGTGGCCTCGTGTGCCTGGGTAGGGTAGGACTAGGACGGAGGCGTGCGAGCAAGTGGTCCAAGTAGGCCGCGCGGCGCGCGAGGCGGCCAGCTGGCTGCCGCCTATCCAGACGATGATCAACTGCGCGGCATAATAAACGGATCTGTTGACGTCAACGCCAGAAGGGACCAACGGAGGAAACAGGTGTCCTGTCTGCGAAGTCGTAGACAAGCAAGCCAGCCAGCCGTCCGCTTAAGATGCTCCTGGGCTTGAGTAATCGTGCGTTAATTATCGAGGATTACTCCGAGCCCAGACAGTCAGCCAACAGACTGCCACCGACCGCGACGAAATCCGCCACGCGATGGAGTTTACTGGATTTCGTTGCCGCGACTTGCGGCACAGCCTGGTCCTCCGCCCAGGGCTCTCTTCTACGAAATTTGTCCGACTGAAAAGGAGATCTGATCCTTGAAACGATTCTGACAATTTCCCGCCGATAGATCGCAAGTAGAAAGAAGCAAAATTGGGAACGCACACGTAGAATTTATTCAACTACGAAAATGGTCAAAATGATTTAATTTACAATTTTCTATGTGGAAATTTTACACATCTGCGACAGCGTATTTTTAGATGCTCGAGTAATTTTTAACGAAATGTATCAATGGAAAAATTTTAATAAAATGTATAAAACATATTAATAAAATTTGTGTTCTTTATCCTATTATCAACTTTTTCTTGCACCTGTAGCAACTCCTTTGCCACAAATATTACACTTCGTCGGTAGTTCTGATACGCCCCCTCGCGAATCACGTGACCCAAATCAACCAATCGCCAATTTTCGTTGCATCAGCGTTGCATCTGAAGAGGCCCGATTTTCTGGGTTACCACAGTCGAATGATTTACCACAATTACACGATTTTCTTTTACGGTGTTGCAACAATAGTTTCAAGTATTGACAAACACCTGACCTATGCACTTGCTCCAACTGGAGCAACAGCATCCCCTGGAAGAAGTAGCGATCGTATCGAATCGAATTCCTCGGAGAAAGAAAAGAGGTAGGAGGAAGAGGACGTGACGTCCTATCGCGTCACACGTACGACGTACCAACCTTCCACGAGCTATTTATCTTCGCATCCGTTCCCTGGAATAACGCATGGCCACGCGTTGCATAATAAACGGATCAATCTCCGTCAACGGCAGCAACAACAACGGCTGACTCGAGAAACGCGGGAATCCATAGTTGGACCGCCGGTGGGGTTGGCTAATAATATCCGCGCGAACGGCAATATGCGTGACAGCCGCGTTTAATTACGAGGTGACAATCGTTCGCGCGATCGCGCATGCGCCGAAGGAGCCCGGATTTAGACGCGGGCCGGATGTCTCCGCGCGGACATTTGTTATTCCGGCTGTCACTTCATCGTATCGTAACTGCTAGCCAGCTCGTTTATCATCCGGGATAGATACCGGCCAGCCTGGATATTGTCCACGTGTGTCGATGCAACGGCAGTTGCACCCTTCGTTGCTCCACGTGACGAAATGTCAAATCGAAGAGAATAACTCTGCTCAAGAAAGCGTCCAGTCTTTTTCTTCCTTTCAGTTTGAAAGTCCAGGAAAAATCGCTCTTGCGTGCGTTAATGGACGTCGTCGCTTAACGATCCGATTTATCAACCTCGCACGAGCGTGCGTTTTGAAAAAAAAAATCTCCACGTCGTCGCTTAACGATCCGATTTATCAACCTCGCCACTATATAATATAACGCACGAACGTACATTTTGAAAAGAAACTTGTTTGATCTTTCTTTCAGTTTGAAGATGAAAGTGTTTCTACAAGATGTACATTGTGTTATGCCGATCCGATTTACGTGCGTTTCGGTAACAAGTTTCTACGAACGATCTTTCCAGTTTTTTTAAAATCGAGGCAAGATGCGTACTGTGCAAGCGCGTGTTAACGAACGTGATCCGATTCATCAACCTCGCTGCATAACGCGTGGCGAACGTAGGGTGTTGAACATCGGTTTCACCGACTGTACCGAGCCAAGGTGAAATTTCAGCCGAACGATCTCGCCGCTCGATGGATCCATTCTGTCCCGAAACCGCATTCGTTGCCGCGAAAAATCTCTATCGAAAAGGCGCATAATTCGAGTGGAAAATCGTTATCTGCCAGGAAATTGCGGCCCCTCCTCTCCCCTCCCCCCCCGTCGTTCGACGATCGAATGGCTGGAATTCGCCATTCGAACGAACGGCGAACTCGTTCCCGCCGCTCGTAAATACCTTTCTTTTTTCACCGTTCGTTTGTTTCTTTTTTCTCCCTCCTCTCCTATTTTTTTTTTTTATTTTTTTATTTTTATTCCATGATTTGTTCCTTCTTTCTGTATTCCACGAGCACGAGAGCTGGCCCACACACGACGACTGCGAGGCAACTGATAAGCAAGATGAGGCATTATGCATGCTAAAAACAGCAATATCGGACGCGAGTATCCCCTTTCGCCGGGGTAATTCGAAGGAAGCGGAAACGGGGGGTGGTTATTAAAGAGGCTTTACGGGGCCGCGGTAGCGCGTGCGGTTGAATAAATTCGGTGTGATTCGGCGGAATAAGGGTAGATAAAATTGGTAATTAAAAGTTTCGGGACGCAGTTATTTATTTATTTTACGGATGCCGCGAGGACCCGCAACGAATCGCGCGTCGCAAACGCGATTTCAGTTTAAATTGAGACGGCGAGGCGGAAGATTGGCAATTAATCGGTTAGCAAACATTCTCGTCGAGAGAACTATGTTAGAGATTTATCCGGAGAATCAACGATACACGATTAAGGAACGACTCGCCCAGTGCAGAGGTGTTCACTTTGTTTCCTTTCCGTTTGCCATCCGGAGCATCGCGAACTGTTCGTTAGTATCGCGTTCGATAGGAAATCGATCGGTCGCGATCGGTCGATCCCCGGCCAGACGAACGGATAAGCGGCAATTATTAAAGTTACCGGCACGCGTATCGTTCGTTAGCCGATTAAGGCGGCTGAAAAGGAATCCGATAGGAATCCGACGAGTCTCGACGAACGGAGGAAAAGCAATTACCTCCGCGGAGCTACGCTAACTTACGGCAACCTGCACCACCCTCTCTCTCTCTCTCTTGGTACAAATGTACGACTGTGCACGGCTACTTGACTGTAATGTTGCTTCTGGCCACGTGTACCGAGAGAATTCGGCCCCGGTACAATATGTGCACCGTGCGCGCCATTCTAACAGTGATTCTCAATCGGCTCTGTCAATTAATTAACCTTTCGTTCACGATTCTTTTTTTTTTTTCAAACTCGCTAAAATGTTCGAACACATTTATCACCATTGTTTGCGACTTGCACCCATTTTGGAAACTCTTTTGTTTCGATCGAAAGAATAAATCGGATCCCCTGCCGTGTTTTGAGTTGAAAAATTTCCCATCCAGATATTATCTACGCATAAGGATAATTTATAACAGCGTTGAATAAAATGTTATTTCTTTCTGCCGTTAAAAATTCTTTGTTTTCTAAAAAAAAAAAAAAATCATTCAATTTTATCGTTACGAGGGTATCTCCCTCTTAAGGGCACAGCGCTCGCTCTCGAAATATTTCCATCGTTACCCACAACACGAAGCACGCACTTGGCAACGCCAAATGTCTAGTTCCACTCTGCAGTAAAATAAAAAAAAAGAGAGAGAGAGAGAGAGAGAGAGAGAGAAAAACGCTATACAACTTTTAGATTACAAGTGAAATAGAAATAAAAGCAACGCGCCGACGGAATAAACACGAGATCGTCGGGAGCCGTAGGCGGTTTCGAATCGTCTTCCTCTCTCTCTCTCTCTCTCTCTCTCGCTCTTTATCTCTCTGCAAAGTCTGCGAATGTAATTTCTTCCGAAACTCCGTTTCGGTAAAATGACACTGCTCCCCGCAACATTTCCAGACCAAGGAAATTCGTTCCTCCGTGACTTTCTCCTTCTATTTTTCTTCTTTTTGCCGTCTCTTTTCTTACTCTCGCGACAGTATTCGCCGTGTATTTTTGCTCTTTATTTCATCTGCGAGAACGCGACGATGCAAGCGTCGCAGGGTTGATAATCTCGAGACGCGGCCAACAACGATTTTTATTTATCGGAGCAGCGAAAACGAGGATTTTAAACTTAACACATGTATACCTTTAAACTAAATAAAACAATAAATGTGAAACGATTTCTGATGACGAAATGACGGAAATGCTGCGATGCTGCAGAAGAAACTGACAGATTGTTACATTATCCATAGAAAATTATTGCAAACTCTCTAATAGTTCATTAAAATTCAAAATACCTTTCATTTACTCTTTTCATTATTATTATTTTTTTCTGTAATATTTCTATCATTATTTATTCTTGTTATTTGTAATTTGGTATAATTATTAATTGTATGTATTAATTGAGGAAATATTCGTGAAAGTAAAGCAATCACTGTATTTGTTCTTTAAAACAAAATTTGCCAAACTTTGATCAATGTATCGTTCGTTTCGTGTTGTGCCTCGCGTTGTGCCTCGCGCGGACTATCCCCACTCTACGCCAAGACAGCGTAGAGTGGGGATAGTCCGAAATCCAAGAATGGGGTGGGGATAAGCGTTGGTCACGAACGCTACTGTATCTGTATCTGCGTGTTAAAAATCCCCCACCTCCTCTAACGAACGTCTCTCGCCTCTTTAACGCGGAAACGCGGATAGAATTTACGGTAGAGGCAAACGTTGCAATCTGAATTTCAAACGACAGAAGAAAGATTGTTAAAATAATATTTGCGGACTTGCTCGCGCTCTAGTTTTCTCCCAACCATCCGTCCAACAATTCCATCCCTTCCTTTCCGGCGCAGGGAGGAAGAAGAAAAGAAAGAAAACACGCCGAGAAAAATTAATGAATAAGTGCTCGAGAGAGAGAGAGAGAGAGAGAGAGAGAGAGAGAGAGAGCGATGTTTAACTGTGACGTAAATATTACAATTTAGGTCGGGGAAAAAGGTCCGCGCGCTCCTTGGAAAAATACGCCTTCGGACGTGAAAAACGTAGAAAATATGTCGCGGGAAGGAACGAGGGACCTCGTCTTGGAACGAATGGCAAGTCGTTGCAAGAAACTGCCTCGTTTAAATCACGCACAGCGCGGAACTCTTCGACCGCTGTGCATATATCCCGCGACGGTTGTTTGTTCCGTCCAATGTCATCTCCCCCCCCCCCTCTGCCTTTTTTCCCCCCTTCGTTCTTCGACGAAATCGACGTCCCTTCGCGCGACGTCACGCGAAAGAATCTAAGTGAGATCAAGGTGGGAAGAAAGTCTCTCTGTGTGAATGAGGAAGAAAGCTGGCAGCGAGAAAGAGAGAGAAAGGCGCGGGATAAAAAATGGCGACGGGAGGAAAGAGCGCGATTTCAGAGGGGAAAGAACGCGGAAGAAGGCAAACAGTTGTTTTATTATTTTCGTTAAACACAGACAGCCGACGATAGGGGAGGGGGGAGGTTATAAATCGCAAGCTCGCGTAAATACTCCGGAGAGGAGCATCGGGTTCTTTGCGCCTTTCTGCTAAACGCGTCTTCCCTCCAAGCTCCACCCCCCCTCTTCTCTTTCTCTCATTCCCTCCTCCCTCTCGTTCTTTTGCTTTCTTTTCCGTTCTCTCGCCCCCGTGCGACGCGTCGATCCGTGAATCCGTAAAGGTATCGAGGCGATATCGGCCGGAGCCGGAGGATCGACCGAGCTCTTTTTCTCTTCTCACGCCGTTCCGGCTATCGTCGAATGACCCGGTTTTCCCTCCCCGCAAATTTCTCAACCGATATTCACGCCTCCCACGCGAGACGACCGGGCCACTTCGATCCTAGATCGATATAATTTCTTTTTTTCAATTTTTACTCTCTGATAATTGAGTCTAATTATGTCTGTGAAATTTGTAACATTCGAGAAGAGAGAGAGAGAGAGAGAGAGAGAGAGAGAGAGAGAGGAAGGAAAAAAAAATTGAAAACCGAACGATGAAACCGGAATAAACGAACGGTTCAGCTGATTCGAACGTTTGTTAAGTGCGGAACACGCTGGATAGACATGTACACGGCGTTTTGCTCTAGCTTGAAATCCACACGGGATGACGACACGTCGAGTAAACATGGCGTTCAACCCAGCGACAGTTATTGCGCTTTTAAAGCTGGCCTAGTGTTTGCGTTTTCTATGGAAGCTACGTCCCGTGTTTCTTTCAGATCTGACGAAAGCCACGTTGCAAACAACGACAACGGTACGTGGAATTCTCTGCCGCCGTCTGCTGGAATTCTCTGTATTACAATCGCTCGCGTTGTTCCTCTTTTTTTTTTTTTTCTTTTGCGACAAACACGAAAAAGTGTTTGGAGAGAAAGTAACAGCTGCACCCTCGATTTTTTTTACACTTTAAACCTAACCTAAACGCGATATTTTCCCACTCGCTGCCTGGCAATTAATGAACTTTGCAAGCGGACAGAGGAGAGACTCGCAACAGTTTTACAGGACGAAATTGGAAGCGTTATTGGCCGGCCAGATCTCTACACGAGACATTGTCCCACGAAAGACCTAAAATCTTAAATCTACCGATTACTCGGGACATTCAGTTTCCACTTGGTTGGCCACACTGCTGTCATCTCCGCGGGGAATACTTAGAGATCCGATCGAAATTCCATTAATGGTCACTTCTCGTTATCGTCGACCCACATCGACCGCCTTATCTAAATTGAATTTTACAGGGGACGAGGTATTATAACGAAAGAAATCGTCCGCGAGAGTCGTCGGCCGACAGTGTCAACAGTGAAAGAGTCGTGTAACAAGGGATCCTCCCCTTTTTCCTCCGCCGAGAATCCTAACCTCAACGAAAAATGAATATATTATGGAGATTTATTACGAGTAACTCTCAAGAAGCAGAAACGCCCCGTTATTTATAACATCCTTATAACATTCTCGTCGTTGGTTGATATTTTCCAAACTTCTTAATTTTAATGATAAAATCAGGTTAGATCAGTGGTTCCCAACCTTTTTCTGTGACACGTAATTCTTATTATTCAAAAAGTGAGCTTTTGACACGGAGGAAGCCTAAAAGCCCATTAACTCCAAGGTCTAAACAAGAATTAGAAAATTAATTTTCACTTTAAAAAATGCAAAAAAAATTCACTGTTAATAACTTTGATTCTCGCCTCTGCAGAAAATCAAATTGTTACCAAATATTGTGAATCGTGGCGTTGGATGCAAAGTTCAAAACGAAACGTTCCTACTAAACGTTTACTAATTTTCAAATTAGAAAATCTAAAGGTAGAGTTCCAGTTCGAATTGCTGTGTAATTTGATTCGACAGAACAACTAAACAACTCTACTCCATTGGTTTTACTTTTGCAGACATCCGATATCTTATTATCACAGTCGATCTTCATTCCTCGATTGCCAATCCACGTCGCGTCAATCCACTCTTTCAAACGTCGTGATTTCGACGAAAAATTGATTTACAACGAAATAATCACGCGTTGTATCTAAATATGAACGATTTACCGGCAGATCTGAATCCTCGACGCGGTGTTTCTCGTTTGATTGACAGTCGTCGGAGCGCGAGTAACGAGATGAAAGGTGACAGGTAGAACGAAGACTTGCGACAATGTCGATCGGTTGACGGTGATTTCACGATCTAATCCACGGAGCGAGAGGGGGCAATGGACAGAAGACAAGGAAAGAAAAAAAAGGAAAGGAAGAGAGTACGTACAAGAGGAGAAAACTGGGGCA
>KQ435984.1:90979-104644 GCA_001276565.1 Melipona quadrifasciata | reverse complement strand
GTGAAACGCGAGGAACTGACGGAGTGACTGGCGCAGACAAACATAGACGGAGAAAGACGAACGTATCACGCCGGTTAGTCGAGCCACTGTACACAATGATAGCCCGCGTTAACGACCGTCGAGAGTTACAAGGCTGGAAACTGGACGAGCTGGCGGGCCAGACGAGACCAGACGAAACGAGACCCGTTTGCTGGCCAGCCTTAATTGCCGGCCAGGGATTTACGGTGGCTAGGTGCCGAGAATATAAATATTCCCGCGGGATAGTCGCAGCTAGGAAACTCTTGCCAGGCTCGTCGAGAGCGCTGTTTAGCCTCCTCGACCTTTTTTAAATCCTTTTTCGCAGTTTCTTCGCAACGCAACGCGAATCCCTTCTTCCGCAACGTGCTCTCCTTTCACAAAGAGACACGTCGAATCATCGTCGATCGAAAGGCGAGATTCATCGTGTTCTTCTCGCAACTTTGGCTTCATGGATTGGAAGACGATTTCAAATAATAATTGACGGTCAACCAACAGTCGGAATTTGATAGTAGCTACCGTTGAAATAAAAGGGTAGTTGAAAAAGGAGAAGGAGAAAAAGTGAAGGGAACGCACTTTCTCTGTGATATCTGTATATCGATGACACGTGCGAAGTTTAGTTTTTGAATCTCGAGATTGCCCGAGTTTCCAAATAATAATCAAAAAGTAATAGTTGACATTTGACAAAAGCTATCAAGCTAAGAAGAGTCAGAATTAAACAGTGAAAAAATGAAGAATGAGAGGTTAGAAAATGAAGAAGAAACCTTGCATCGTCTACCCCACGCGACCCAAATCACGTGACCCAAATCAACCAATCGCTAATTTTCGTTGCATCAGCGTTGCACCTACGAAGAGGCCCGATTTTCTGGGTTACCCCCGCTAAAATCACTTTCAGTGACAAAAAAGAAATAACCGTGCATCGTGCAAGGAATACAAACAGAAAGCAAAGTCGTCGAAAATGAAATTTTCCCGCGTTTGCGAAAAGGGATGAAACTTTAATTTCCAAGTCTCGAGATTAAACGCTTCAAAATAATAACTAAAAAAATAAAAGTTGACAGTTGACGAAAGCATCTATCGATAGAAAGAGTCAGAATTAAATAGTCGAAAAGTGAAAAATGAGAGGTTAGGGAAGAAAGAACCGCATCGTGCAAGTAGTAACGGTGTTGCCAAGCGAGAATCCCTATTAGCCAGGCTCTGACGTAAAGCGCTTAACTTTGCGTCAACTTCGACACCTTCGCGAGCCGTCCCTCTAGTCTCGAGTCTTTGTATAAATATGCGATAAATTGACAAGGAATCACGTATAAATATTTATGACTCCACGAGGATACCGGTGTTCCTCCTCTCGCGGGATAATTGAAACGAACGAGTCCTCCCCTGTCGGGAAGGGTAACACCGCCAGTTTCACCCCCCTTTTGTGTTCACGTGTTTACACAGTGAATTTCCCCAGTTTGGCAATCAGCAGTTCGATTAAACGGGATTTACTTTGAACGCGATCTCACCCACTGCCGCAAAGGGCGCGCTTACGTTTTCTTCGCGCTCACGTCACACTACTTTGTAGGCGATTTGCGTTTGTGGCCACGAGTCACGGCTTGATCGCGTGCGATTACGAATGCGATCGTATAATTACCGAGAAACTGTATGATACGTACGTACGTATATATATATATATATATATATATATTATCGTGCGCGATTCCTGAGAGGATAGAAAGCAACGCTGGCGACACGCTGGCTACGTTTCAATTTCATCGAAGTAATTTACGCGCGCACGGAAAGCCGATTCTAATCCCCACACCGCCCCTCCTCCCTCCCTCTGGTGGATTTGAATGAAGCCTAGAACTGCGCTAATTGAAACGTCTATTCCATAAACTTCGTTTCCTCCGGGAGGAAAGATAACTTTCTTCTTCGGTTACTTTATTCCGGAGGAGACGCGCGGGCGAGGTGTACGCGACAAGAAGAGGCGGAGAAACACAGGGAGAAGGAGGGACGGAGAGGGAGAGGGAGAGGGAGAGGGTGGAGGAGGAGGAGGAGGAGGGGGGTGGGGGCAAAAGATACGAATTAATTACTTGGATGTCTCCTTCGAAGCAGCTGCAACTTCAAATTCCCCCGGGAGAGTAGTTTATCTTGATTACCTTTAGTCCTTTAGACCTTAGCCCCGGATTAAGAGGGATGATTGAGTAGTCCGCAAGGGCCGCGTGCTCTCGTCTGTCCCGGGCTTTTGATATTATATGAAAACATTCTGTCATAGTGATTCGCGGCGAGTGCAGAGGAACGGCCCTCAGACAGGCAACAGGGAAATTAAATTTCCCTCAGGGATTTCACGATCGTGCAATTTCTCGCAATTTTTACGTCTCTTTCTCTTTTTCCTCCCGCCCTTCCTTCGTTTATCGTTACGCGTCTGCTTTGCGATTCTTCTTTGATCAACGATTCCGAAGTTTGAAAGTCTAATCGCTCGGACGTTGTTATTAGATCGTGCTAGGATCCAGGCGATTGGTTCCAAGCACGCAAGCTTTGTTTTCTCTCAGCGAGCCAACCCTTGGTCTTCATTACCATCTGTTACGTAAGTTATCGACTCGATAGATTTCTCGACGAGTCCTTCCTCCAGTCGACGTTAAGGAGACCGTGACAAATGGCGATCGAAAGGGCGACCGTAAGAAATAAATCGACCGAGCCGAGCAAAACCGAGTCGGACGATCGTAGCTGGTTTTTCCTGCTCCTTGCACTTTACGCAAAGCCCGAGCCATTGGAACACGTTAGAGGCGTATTTCGGGCATACAATGTCTCAGAAACGAATATTCTCGATGACACGATCGGTCAAATTGTCAGCGAGGCGAAATTAACCTCGAACGAGAATCTGACGACAATTCCGGTAAGAATATTCGACGCGGTGGCAGATGCGTCGGTGATAAATTGCATTCGTCCTGGCGTTTCAGCGAATTTGGCGAACGTCAAAAGCAACCCACCGTGAAAAGGTGAAAATTAACGAAATCTCGAGCGCGCGACGGAAAAACGTATCTCTGTCTACGCACACACGTGCACACACGTGCGCGCGTTAACGAAACGAGAGACAGACGGTGCAGCCAGAGGGAAAGAAAGTCCAACGACAAGAACGAAAAGGGGCGCGGAATTCGCGCGAGGAGGAAGGGGAGAGAATGAGAGGTTTAACCAAGATTGAGTGGCAAGACAAAAACTTGGTTTCGCGGTGGAGCGTAGAGGGGCAGGGAGGCCAGGCTTAATGCTCGGTATTATGTCGGCTGATGGATGCCGCTCGTTAATTTTATAATTTCGTAGGTAGACGCGCTCTGCTGGCCGCTTCCGCTGAAAGTCGCGGAGAGGTGAAATAAAGAATAGAGAGGAAAGGAGAGAAGGGAGGGAAAAAAAATTGGGAAATCGGGGAGAAGGACAGGAGAGAGAGGAAGAAGGGGCAAAGAAAAGAGGAGAAAAAGCGAGGAAAAGGTCGAAAAGTGGGAAAATCGCGGCCATCTCGCGCACGGTCGGACGTAGTGAAGTGAAATTCTTCGCGACGGGAGGAAACGAAGAAAGAAACGACAATAATAAAAAAGGGGGGGAAAAAAAAGTTACAAAAGCGAGCAAGAAAGAGGGCGAAGGAAAAACCCGAGGGGAGGGGGGAAAGAGAGGGGGGAAGGAGGAAAAAGAGAGAGGTGAAGAAAGCCGTTTCTGAGGATGATTGGCCAATGGGACCACCCCAGTTGGCGTTAGGCGCTAATATAAGGCCGGGTGGCGGGATATACTCTTACAAATTGTCTGGCTCCTTCGCCGAAGGTCGCACGCAGAGGGAGATTTGTCTCCATTAAAGGGATTGAGGTTTTGTCGTACTTTACTTCCGCTCTTTTCCACTGTTTTCAACCAGACCTTCCTCCACCCTCGCGCGCTTTGAAGTTTCTCCCGTCGCTTGTTCATTCATTAAGTCCGCCCCGGGTAAAGTGGACCGTTCTGACCGCGGGAGGGGGATGGGAGGGGAGAGGGGGCGCTATTTTTTGCGCGAAATAAGACGTCGCTTTGGAAAATTTTCTATTTCTCGGTCGCCCTAATTGCGTTCAACGGTTCGAGTTTCCCTTGCCCGAGAGAGTCCTCCCGCCCTTCGACGATTCGACGGCGGGTTGGAAGTTTAAAAGCCTCGCCGAGAATTCGCCGTGTAATTTCGTTGTCGTCCGAATCGTCCTGCCCGGGCTTGCAAGGCTAACCCAATGCAAATTCTTTGCAACGCCCGTGTAAAGTTTCACAGGGACTTGAGGAGACCGGTTAATTAAAGCTAACGCCGCGCGAGGCGCTTGTCGAGCGTAGAAAAAAAAAAAACGGATTTTGGATTCTCTATCGGTACTCGGCGATAGACGAGCGATGAAACGAGGATCAAACGACTCGGGCGTTCCTCTTTCGCGATCGAATTCACGCTTTGAGTTTTTCGACTTTGATGCAAATTCGTAGATTCGAGCTCCACGGTGATCTAACCTAATCTTCTTTTTCTTCCTTTCTTCGTAGAAGAAATCTTTAAAAGACGCCTAGCTCCTTTAAGAGACTATCGGATATCTAACCTGATTCTAACCTAACCTATCTGACTAACCTACCTAACCTATAACTTTAATCTCTGCGAAACGCAGAGATTTCAGTTACCGGTCTTTCTTAGCTTTCGTATAACTTACAAAGTATGGGGAAAAATTTTCCTTGCACTGGAGAATGGTTCCACTGAAAAAAGAGAGATTCGTTGAACTTGGACTCGATGTTGTTTTATCGGACAGCTTTTGAGATCGAGTTGATCTACTATTTTCACGAGTCGAGTTTGCTCACGAGAATATCCTTCCTTACGAGAAAATCATTTCGAGGAGAACGCTTGATCCGAGAGAATATCGAGTTTTTATTAGACACGTATATTTCGTAGATCGATCGTCGATTGAAATGTTTCCTCCAACTTTGCGCGTAACGAATCTTATCTTCCCGTTACGAACGCCAAATTTAACACCAAAGCTAAAAATTTCATGTTTTTATAAAGTATGAGAGAGCTTGTTCAATTCTGTTGTTCGTTCGGCTCAACTTTCGCGAACGCGAACCAATTGAAATCCCGACTCTCTGGATTTTCTGTCACCGCGGCGAAGCACTCGACACCTGTTAATTATCAAAGTTGGACATGCCCCGTGTAAAATTGGCCCCGACGAATAAACGATCGGTCGGACTGGTAGCTAACCCGAATAAACGAACGGGGACGCAGTGTCTGAAGAAATTTCAGCTTCGTCTTTCGTACGATGAAAATAGACGGTGAAGGGGGAGGGAGGAAAACGTTTGACAAATCGGGGCGATTCATTACGCCGCGGAGAAGGTTCGCATAAATTCAAAAAGAAGACGTTACTGCCCAGAAGAAGAGCTCGATGCGTGTCATAATGGAAGAGAATATTGGGACTCGTTCCAAGTCGTTCTAACTGATGGCCCGTTGTACACGTGGCTGACGGTGAACTCTATTAGAATACGAACGTTGTCTTCCTGCTTGCGTCAACGTTCCGCCATTTCCGGTTCATTTCAGTGGCGCCATCCATCGGCGCCGTGCCCTTTACGTCTTCGTCCGAGTAAAATAACAATCCTTCGTCTTTTCGAAGATGGGCGCCTCCTCCGTGGACAATGGCAATTTAAACAGTACCAGCGTTAAAATAAATATTTCGTGATAGATCGTGAGGTGGTTACGTAATTTATATCGAGGTTATTCTAGATATCGGTCGAAATAGAATACACACTCCCCCCCTTTTTTCTGCCCCTCGTCGATCGAGGGCCTCAAATATTTGACCGATCGACGACGTTGGTTCTGTCGTCGTAGATATAACCCACGTTCCATAACCGTGGATCGAGTTTAAAAATTGCAGACGACAACGACAAGACGAAAAGAAGAAAACAGGAAGACGTTAGCTGGGACGTGTTTCAAAGATTCTTGCAAGTTACATTCCTGCGGCGCGAAATCACTTCGCCGGCAAACTTTCATGTGTTTCGCTGAATTAACCAGAAGTTAACAGATTTTTCTACAATCTTCTATTTTCCACGAGTGCCACTCGTTACTTTAACTCTACCCTCGTTCCGATTTGGCCAAAATTTTTCATCGCGAGAGCAGATATTTGTCACACGCACTGCGTTTTCGACATGAAAACTCTCGCAAACTCCCTCAAACAGGACGTCGTCATTCGCGCATATACGCGTCCTATGTGTTCCTTCAACTTGGGCCGAGGTGGCTCTGTCTCTGAATTTTCTCTGAGCGCGGTTTTATCTCGGTGACTCGCCGTTAAAACGACGCAGACATTTATCAATGAAATTATGAAACTAGTACAAGAAGGTGCGTTCGCCTCCACGAGATTACGAGGATCAAGGCCCGTTTAGTCGCAACTCCCCGGGACGAGACTTTAACTGGTTTTAGTCAAAGTGCCGTAATTCCCTGCGACGAAAACGTAACGAGTTCCGAGAAATGGGGACAATCCAGCCTCTCTCCACCCTCTCTCGGCAGCAGAAAGGCAACTCGGAAAATAAAAGTCTGAAATCCTCCCCCCCGCCCGTACGCAACTTTAAATTAAGGTAGTTTGTTTTACTTACGTCTCGCGCTCTTAGATTGCAACCGTTTCGTTCTATCCTTTCTTTCTTTCTTTTCTTTTTCGCGAGCAAACAGGTTGAAGACGCGTACGCGAAACTCGAGGAACAAAACTCACGCGCGTTGAAACATTCCGGTGTGTACAATCACTGTACAATCGTTACACAGGGTAATTCATTTACGCTGTCTAAATATGCTTTTTCCTAACGCGAATGGTGTCGAGGGCTCGATAACTCTGGTAAGAATATTACGCAGGGTGGTCCATTTAAATATTGTTTCGAATTGTTATGTTTTTGCCAAACGCGAATGGCAACAAACGGCCAATAACTCTGGTTTAGAATGTTTCTCTTTCGGAGTTTTCAAAATCATTGCTGTTTTTCCTTTTTTTTCATACAACTGTTGCACCGTGTAGCTGGTAAAAAAAATGCATACTCGCTCGGATATGTAAAGAACATGATTTTGAAAATTTCAGTTTCACGTACAAATTTATTTTCACCCTGCGTGTGTATTATATTCGTCCTGTTATCCGTGTTTCGCCATTTCGGCAAAAAAAAAAAAGAAAAAAGCCAGCCACTGCAGCACAACACGCTCGTTCACGCGTAACGCGAGGAGATTCACACCTCGCAAGACAATATCCGCAGACAGTTGTGCTGGCAACAAAATTGCAAATCGATGGAAAGGCTTGGCAACAAGGAGCGGGAACGCAGAGCGGCAAAACAGATTCATGAAACGCGTAGGTTTTGCGTTGACCGCGTCGAACAACCACTTGCCAGCTCGGTGCTAACAGTTCATCCCTTCTTCCTCTCCCCCCCCCCACCCTCCTACTATTGCTGTTAGCTTATCATCCGAATTGTACGTTGTACACCTAAAGTTCGAGGGTAGATCGCGCGGCTCGATGCGAGACCCGACGAGGCAAGAAGCGTCATTCGAAACGTGTCTACACGAGTGCCTCGCAGAGCACTGCTCCGCTAAAAACCATCGGATTAACTGTTTCTTTGGCACGGCGAAATGTTACACAATATATATACACCTGATAACGCGGGGCACGCTGTCGCTCGACGAATTTTTACGAGTAAATTCGGGAATTTCGAAATGGCGAATATTTGTGCCCCGGTAATTATGAAAGTGGCCCAGGTCAAGAATTCTAAAAGAAATGAGTCTATCAAAGTGAGTTTCACTTTTCAAGTGAAACAATCTGATGTAATTTCTAAGAAGCTGTGAAAATTAAACTGTTAAATGGAATTTAGTTGATTTTCATTTTGATAGTGGACTAAGAAAAGTCAGTTGCACTCTCGTGAATTTCTTATTTATGGAACAATAATTAATTATTTTACTATCAGGTAGTAAGAAAAAAGTTGTTGCCGATTTTTATTGATCATAATAATTATTCTAGGGATTTTTCTGCACGATCATGAATTTTTGGCATCTGGCCATTCATTTTTGCCGAACGATCGTGATTTTGGCTCGATAGAAATGAGAATGAGAAAAGCGAGTTACTCGTACATCCCTGAACATTATTATTAATAGAACAATGTAACTATGAAAAAAGAATCCATTTTTGATAAATTTCATTTCAACAAAACAGCTGGAAAATTCAATAACAAGAAGAGCAAATAATACGCGAAAATATCCACCCAGTTATACACCACCATTAGAGCGATAACAGAAGACAAATATAAAGATACGAAGGATTTACCACCCTACATCCCACCAATTTAAAAATATTTTAAATCACTCGACACTCGAAATCCCATTTCCAAAGGATGAGAAGAAACTCAGAAATGGTAAAAATTAATTACTTAGAAACGTAATTATTAGATTTGACTTGAAATTTCTTTTCATAATGAAATTCGTTTTAGGACATTCAGTTAATTTTGAGAACGGTCCAAGTCATTTCAAGCTTCGAAAATCATACTCCCTTATAAGCTACAGACAAAATTTCACAGTCATAATAAATTCTCATCTTACGAGATAATCATATTTCATCATATTTCCCGAAACATTTCGTTCCGATTTATTCAAACGCAAACCATTAATATATCTCGAAACGAGAAATGTACGACTTGCGCCACTTTCATAGTCACCGGCGCATTTGCAATGTAGATCTGTTTCGATCCGGCAAGAAGTTGACAAAGATATAAGGAAATAATCGAGGAAATTGTTCCACGATCCGGTGTAAACGCCTCGTAAACTGTTCGTCTGCCTGGTAACGTAATTACCGACGACGATGCACTCGCGTACGGGGTTTGCTCGAGTAAAACGCAGTAAGTTTAATACTCCGGCGGTATCTCCTCTTATGGTTTGTCGCTTTTGTAAGGACGAAGTGAAACGAAATCGAGGTTTTTACACACGACGAGAAGCCACCAGCGCGAGCTAATATTCGGGTATCACGAATAAGAAGAACCGATCGATAAATTGGATACTCGAAAATGGAAAATTTATTAAATACCGACGGCCATTTGGTATCGACTAACTCGCAATCGAGTTAAAGTAATTAATTAGTTTTATACTTGCAGTCCTGTCCGAAGAAACTTGACGGTGGCAATTAGTTAATGGACCGGTATCGACAAGATGGTATCCCCGTCTCTTCCAAAGTTTCATAATTCCGCGTCGTTTCACCTGCACGTACGCAACGTTATTTCTCGTTGAAACAAGAGACGTTCGTTGGCGTAAAAAGAGTGAAACGTTTGCGATAATTAAGAGAAAGAGGGGAGAAGAAAATTGCGAAGAGTCTGGAAGAATGAATTCAATTATTAAAATAGAGAAAACGTACGTACGTACGTGTCTGGTGCAAGCGACGCGGGCAGATTTTATATGTATTTGATCGGGACGAGATATGTCGGCTGTACGTCGATACGAAAACAGCTTTCCAATAGTTTCACGTGGCAGTTTTCGTTTAAAGTTTTTCGTCTAATCCGTTGGAGTGCGTCGTCTGAAAAGGTTGCTACCCTCTCTCCCCCCGGCCCCCACCCCCCAAGTCTTCTCCGCAAATCCGGCGAACTTTGAGTAGCGCGGGACACAAAGAGGATAAAACGAAATTTCGGACCGGGCCGGGCCGGGTGGCCAGAAGAAAGTCAAGGGAGACGGAACGAGAACAAAAGCGGAACGCGTACGTGCACCTGTTAAAAGCGCGGACCTTTCAACAGTTTTGTTAACAACGGAACTTTGGATTCGCTTCGTT
The DNA here is from genome assembly GCA_001276565.1 of Melipona quadrifasciata. Taxonomy (NCBI): domain Eukaryota; kingdom Metazoa; phylum Arthropoda; class Insecta; order Hymenoptera; family Apidae; genus Melipona; species Melipona quadrifasciata. The sequence goes on along the minus strand of KQ435984.1, from coordinate 94,871 downwards.
CTTAACGATTCGATAGGCGACCACGTACGTGCATTTAAGTTAGCCGACGCCTAAATTGCGATGCTGCAAAAAAAAAAAAAATGTTTTTTTGCCTAGCACGAACATGGTGTATCGAAAGGCCAATAATTATAGAGTAAGAATATATATTTTTCAAGGTCATTGACGTTTTTTTCTTCGTTCAACCATTTTTGTTTTATTGCATTTATTATTATTATTAGCGTGGTAAAGAAAAAATGTTTTTCTTTTGATAAAGAATATATATAATGTGATTCGAGTAAATGTTAATGCTTGTAAATTTTTCAATATCGGCTTCGTTGCTACAACGGTGTGAAGAAATTAATGCGGCGTAGGACATGCAAAATTAATTTTATTTATATAATGTGTATGCCGTAAATATTATTCCCGCATATTGCGATGTATCGTATTAACCTCTTGCGCAATGACATGCCACGCACATCGAGAAGTTTTTGTCTCAAATTGCAACTTTTTCTCAGTTTTAATAATTTCTATTTCCAGTGACGAGTTCTATATCACACCGACGAGTTCAAAAGAAAGAGAAAGCGACGATTTTATTGTATACGGTTCGGCCACTCGTTATGGTCCGCGAACCCCAGTTGCCAGCGCAAGGGGTTAAAGCACTGCAAACAAAAAAATACAGTCTTCACAATTTGACGACCTTTTTCCTTTTGTCCTACCTAATCGTCTTGAATTTTTTTTCATATCTACAAGATGTGCATAGTTTTCATAGATTTCTACGTGAAGAAATTTCGCTACATCGTGAAGATAAAGTATTGTAAAATATACGTGAAAATCGAAGAAACGTAGTCACCAGTGAAACAAATCCATTAAACATGTTTATATATCTGCAGATAATATTTCAACGTAACACCTTGTCGTTACATATAATAAAAAATTTATGTTGGCGACCGGATATACAAAATCAATCACACATGGCGTTCAACGTGTTAAAGAACGATTGATCGCCTGATCGTCACGTCTGGAATTAGGGAAATCAAAGTAACTCGATAAAACTTTCAAACTCGGTTCTCTCGAGAACGAACAAATTTTCTTCCATCTTTTCGTAGCGTAAGGTCGCGTTTAAGAAATCGATTTAAATGAAAGATCCGGTTCTCGAAGGTTCGAATTTATCCGATTCTGGCATTCGCGTCGTCGCGCGAGGCGGAAGCAACGAAACAGAGGTTCGGTGTGGGCGAGTACCACCGGCGAGGAGGAGCATCGATCTTGAAAATCGACTGTGACGCTGGAAGGGAGAGGAGGACGCGTCAAGCCAGACCGGTGACAAATAACTCGACAGCGATTTCTATGGAGTTCTCGGTGGTGCGCTTTGCCGCACGCCAGCCACAGATTTCAGGACACAGCCAGTCAGCCACGGTGTCCAAGTTGGAGTCTCGGTTGGTTCTTTCTTCGAGAGCGAATTTCTCTTGAAAGGCGCCTCTGCTACGTCGTCGGTTCCACTTAAAGACGATTAATAGCGATTCGTGATTAATGACGGGGCGTGCTTGCGCGCGACGAGTGTTATAAGGTCGACCAACGCAGAGAGACAGACAGAGAGAGAGAGAGATAGGAAGGGCAAACAGAACCTGCGAACAATTTCCATACAACAAGCTCAACGCGAGCCCGGAGGAAATTTCGAGAGAAACAGCTTGAAGCTTCTCGATCCCGAGCGTCTTTCAGCGAGACGCGTTATCATAATGAACATGTTAAGATATTTGGCGATTAAACGGCCGAACGTTCACCGAAATTTCGTCTGTTGATCTTCGTCGCGAACGTTCTCACCTGGTTCATCCTCCTCTCCCGGGCGAGACTCGAGATTTAAGAGAAACTTTAGTTCGTTAAACAACGTGCGAGACAATGGCGGGACAACGTTCCCATCTACGAAGAAATGGCAATTTTGTTTTTCGCGCAACAACGAGCACACTCGTTGACTCAAGAACTAAACTTTTTGTAGAAGAAAAAAAAGTACTTGCGAATTTTAGACATTTTAGGATATTTTGAGACTGGTTCTTCGTATTTGTTTCTTTTGTGTAACAAGAAAATTATGTTGTGTTCGAGTTTTGTAAATAATATTAATTAAAGTCAAACGATAAAATTATTAAAAAAAAAAAAAACTGGTGTTACTTTTTTGTAATTTAATTCAATTTTAGTAGCAGCTTGCGCATTTGCGTTTGATCGTCATCCTAGCGACACGATGTAGATTTTGAAAAAACGCTCTTAAAAAAAGAAAAAATTTCAATTTCCACGGCGAAACGATTGAATTCGTTTTGTAGTTGTAATTTTTATTTCATATTTATAATTCTTTATATTTATTCGTTTATTATACTTCTATTTTGGTATTTAATTTGTATACAATATAGGGATTGGTTGTTACATGGGAATAACGCGAAACAACAGCCGATTACCCGGCTCATTCGAATAATCGACGCTCTCGCGAGACATTGAAAAGCAAGAAACGATTTTCGATTGGAGAGAGACTGGCAGAGAGAGAGAGAGAGAGAGGGAGGAGGAAAGCGCGGGAATAACATCGAACTTGATTGCTGGGTATACAACGGCGTATAGAGGCACGGCGAGAGTGACACGTCGCGGTTTAATACGATTTAGAATGCCATCGCGGGGCCCATTTAAAACTGTCAAGCGTGAAATTCAGAAACGAGGCACCGGGAAACGTCACAATTTTCGAGTAGCTGGAACGCGAAATGCGATTTAACCGTCCTGGCGCCCCCCCTGCCCCCCTCTTCGCCGGGCCCGCCCCGCCGGTGTCCAGAGATCGAAACTTTTTGAAGCTATCTCGTGTCCACCGCTTGCATAAATAACGCGAACGTGAAACACCGTTTATTTTGGCGGGCGCAGGTAACGGGAACGGGAACAGCGCCACGGCCGTGACCGAGGGTAAACTTCCCATCTCTCGGAGAGCTAGAGTGCTCCGGGGGAAGCAATAAAACCACCGGCGTGGCTCCCGCACGCTGTACGTACTTTCCAACTAATGTCTCGTACTTGCTCTCGCGTTTCATCCTCTTCCATCTCTCTCTCTCTCTCTCCTTTTTCCTTCTTCCATTTTTCCCTCCACCTTTTTTTCACCTCTTGGCTCTTTCTATCCACGGCTGCGCCGAACCGTAAACTTTATTTATCAACTGGGAATCACTGGGGCGAGGGGATCGAGGGAGACGATTTTTTTTTCAGAATTGCCGCGTGAAATTTATTTATTTGCAATTTCCAACGTTTCGTTAGAAAACGATACGCACGCACAGAGATATAGATAGGGGAAGAACGAAGAGGGTTGCGCGAAAGAACAATAAAGAAGGAAGCCAGAGCGACAAAGGGACACGGGCAACGCAATTAGCAAATTCTTCGGCACTTCGTGTCGCGGAATATTTTACCGATCGTTCGAGACGAATACCGGGCAACCGGGAATTTCGGAAACGAGAATCTTCCTTCGCCGTTTGATCGGGATTCTCTTCCTCTTGTCGCTGCGTTGCACAAAGTAACGGAGGAGAGTATCGGATTCCTCTACTTTACTTTGAGACCAATCGGACGGAATCGAAACGCGTTACGAAACACTTGGACCCGGTGTCTGAGTACGTTAGATACGTATATATATCCTAGTTCTTTTTCTTCTTTCTTGCAGATAGAAGAGCGACGAATCTCGCTCCTTTTCATCTGCAAAGATTAACTAATCGCTGTCTAAATCTTTCCACGGCTACGGAGAAGCAACGGTCTGACTGTGTGCCCTCGTCAGTCCAGGAAACGTTTTCTATAAATAAGAGACACGTCATACGAAAAATCGAAAGCACGGACGACGCGCGTGCACGTCGATCCTCCTCAATTCTCCAACGGCCGACGTGAAAAATCAATGGGTTTCCCCACGGTTTCCCTG
>KQ435984.1:47278-70735 GCA_001276565.1 Melipona quadrifasciata | reverse complement strand
CAGAAGCAACTGTTCCGACTAGGAAACGAAGACGACTCTTTTGCCATAAAATTTTATCCATATGCAAACATTTGAATCGATAGAAAACAAATTACAGGCGCGATCGCTCAGTACCAGACAACGCAACTCCTACTCGAGGTCTACTCCACGCCCCCTCACGAATCACGTGACCCAAATCAACCAATCGCTAATTTTCGTTGCACCTGAAGAGGCCGATTTTCTGGGTTACCTCCACTAAAATCACTTTCAGTGATAAAAAATGTAAAGAAATTCGGTAGTACGTAGAATTCACTCAAAACGGATGCAAATGATCCTCGAAACTTTTAGGAACTTTTCGGTTTCTAGGGGACAAGGTTGCGGCAGAAATGGCAAAACATTAACCTCTTGCGCTGGCATATTGAGAATATTTGCAATATTTTGCAATAATTGCATAATTTTGAAAATTGCAATATTTTCTCAGTTTCAAGTACACTGAAATACAACCTAGGTAAAATAAATAATAAATTTATTACTTTTTAGTAATTTCTATCCAGTGATATACCGATGGATTCGAAAAGAAGACGAATTATTGTATACGGTTTGGTCGCTCGTTATGGTCCGCAAACCAGTTACCACCGCAAAAGGTGAATGAACTTCATTTAAAATATGAAAAAAAAACTCATTTCACATTCTGCACGAAATTTTTTCACTTTCGTAAGAATATATTTTTGACAGAAAGAGAAAAAGAACCGCTCGTCCAACAGCCTCTCTTCTCGGAGAAATTGCCTCTCGCGCGAGAAATATAACCACAGCACCTCGAGAGAAATCACGATTCTCGATCATTAATCTCGGGCAAACACACCCTCGGCATAACGACCGAGGATCGTCGCCTCCCCCTCCGGTGGCGTACCTGTATGCACCGTGCCATTCTAGCACGGGGCTGCAATTAAGACGGGTCCTCGCGTCTAATAATTCACCGGTCCGCCCCCGGTAATTCGGCCTCCCCCCCACCGTACGTGACGTTTTCGTCGATCCTCGATGGCACATTTCCAGATCTCTCCTTATTCTTTCGCGGAGCTGGCTGGAATGTCATCTGGCTGGAACGAGATTGAAAAGACCCGGTGGGCGAAAGGTTCACGGCAAAATATCGTCGCCTTTGGAATTTAACGAGGGACAAAGGTATCGCTCGACTTCCGACGTCCCCGATAGGAAGTGCTGGAAAGGTTGAAGCACCCTCAAACGGGTCCGTCAATTTCCGTGCTCGTTAGGTGGGTATTTATTCTCGCCTCTCCCCGTCGTGCACCTTATATACACCCTCTCTCTTTTTCCCTTTTTCTATTTCGCCTTCGTCGATTGATTTTAATTATTCTTCCGCCCGCTGTCCGCCTACGGACAGGACGAGGACCTCGCCTCGCCTCGCCTCGTCGCGTCTCTCTGATCGACGACGCGTTTCGCCGCCACCGCCGCCGTCGCGGCTCGATTAAATTCAAAAGCTGGAACAACCGAGGAACGAGAGAATCTCGGTTTGCACGGATTCCTGTCACGTGATTACGCGCCGGTTCTTTTTTCCCCTCCTCTTTCCCGCGAGAGAGAGAAACGAGGTCACAACATCCCACATTTGTCCCGGAGAAATTAAAGGGAAGAAAAAGAGAAAGAAAGACGTTGGAGTAATTTTTCACTCCCGCGACGCGCATCGGGCGGCTATGATACTTTTCCACGGGTGATCAAACAATATCAGCGGAGTGGCTGATTCCAAGCGGAGGGACAAACGATTCGTTAAATGTTTGGCCTGCCAGTGTATACACACGTGACCAACGATCGGGCACACGCGCAACGCGGAAAGAACGTTCCCACGATATCTGACGATCGTTTCCCGAATATCTCCGCGCGCACAGGTACTGAAGCCGAGACGAGAGTACTGCAATGTACAATGTACAGAAAAAACTATTCGATCGACCGTTCGTGTAGAAAACTTTCGATCTTTGCGAAATACGACGCAAATATACTCGGTATACTTTGGATTTTTATCAAACGTGAAATTTACGGAGGGAGATAACTATTTTTTTGCCGAGCTTATTATTCCGTAGCGTGTTTTAGATTTCCAGCGGGGATATGATGAATTTTAGAAAAACATCTGGATTATTCTACCTGGTCCGGGGGAAAAAGTAGTAGAATATTTCTGGATTTTCGCCGGTGCGCGAACAATATTTCATCGACTAAAAATCCATTTCGGGCTATTAAATAATTCAACGTATATGTATATATGTATTCCTTTAAAAACTAAATCTCAGCTTTCGGTTCGATGTTTTTCGCGGCGGCGAAAAAAAAAGGAAATCTAGTCCGCGTGGAAAAAAAAAATCGCCCGAGATGTTACTCGAAATATTTTTCGTCCGGCAAAAAAATACGACCGGGAGTTTCGATTCCCTTTCTAAAATTCCAGATTTATCGGCACGGTGGATGGAAATGAAATATAAAGTACGAAACGCAATTGGAAATGGCGAACATTCATTTTTCCTCCCCCTTTAAATATATCATGGCCATTGACACGAAATACATCGGTTACACGGTCGAAATATATCAGAGTCTAGCAGATCTATTCATATTCCAGAAATTACGAACGATATTTTTCTAAATACGCGATTTCTTGCAATTTCCCCGTTTCCTGCGACGGAGTCGAAGAAACTATTGTGCGCGCATTTCTAGGCTTCGTGGCGCGTGGAAAAACCTGCGGCAGCTCTGTCGCAGACGCGCGGAATTATTTATCGAACGAGAGAACACCGTTAATGTTAAAAAATATACGTCGCGCAAGTTGGATCGAACGCGGAGGGATGAAATGTACTTGACGTGTTACTCGATGGTGTTCCACTCTTTAAACAACCGGCACGGCTTTCTCCACCGATTCTTCTCACATTTCCTCGTGTTGAACTTTGTTCAACTTGTACAGCCGTAGCCAACTAATTAATTCAAAGTTATGTCCGCGATCGTTTTTTTCTAGCTATGCCCTGTGGCGTGTTACACGTCCTACGAACATCACGAATTAGATTCGAAAGGGCCACTTTTGCTACGTACAGGGTGGAAAGAAAAGTTTGAATTTCAACGTCAAAAATATTTTTTATTTTCTAGTGTATTCTACTCGTCACGAAAGAATCACAAGTCTCAACAGTTCTTTTGAAAAATAGCAAAAAAGTTTCTCAATCATTTAACAGTCTGAACGCGTGCGCCCTAACAGCGACTTTATGGTTCTGAATGCGTGGGTGTATATAATGTTAACAGTTGGTTTCATCATTTGATTATTTAGACTCGCACTGACGTTACAATTATGACAAATCAAATATCAGTGAAACCTAATACGAAAATTATGTAAAATAAACATCCACGCGTTCAGAGCCCTAAAGTCGCTGTTAGCACTTTGATTTTGACTTCCGTTGCATTCGTTCGCGGTCGTTTGACCGTGTTCAGAGTCTCGAGAGGTCCTTGTTTCGTCATTTGAAAAAAGGAATTTCGTCGAAAATATTAAACTGTTGTTACGAAAATTATGGAAAATAAACATCCACGCGTTCAGAGCCATAAAGTCGCTGTTAGCACTTTGATTTTGACTTCCGTTGCATTCGTTCGCGGTCGTTTGACCGTGTTCAGAGTCTCGAGAGGTCCTTGTTTCGTCATTTGAAAAAAGGAATTTCGTCGAAAATATTAAACTGTTGTTTAAAATTGACTTCCGGTCGTGAAACCGCGTTTAGCGCGTTGACGTTTCCCGAATGAGCCGCGAGTCGCGCAACGATATCGCGGAATCGTTGCTGGTCGACAAACTCGACCCAATTCCATCGTTGGTAAAACAAGCAAACTCGCGAGAGCCCGGAGTTTGCCGATGGCAAACCGTTTTCCCTTCCTGTCCGTTTCTTGCGCTCCTCCCAGTCCTTTTCGTTTCCATCGTTCCTCCACCTGACCTACCCCTCCCCCTCGCCCCCTCAGAACGATTAACTCGAGTTTCGAGTGCGTTTTCGAACGAAGTAAACCGCATTCAGTCAACGAGATGCAAGACGCCGGATGCACCGCGCCGGTGGCCGTTTTCGTTCGAAGCGATCCGAAAGGCCTTTATAAGCGGCTGCGGGGGGAGGGGGGAGAGCTCGCGAACGCCTTACGCCAGCCCGTAACGTTTTAACTCGCGCAAGGGCGAGGTTGCTCGCTAAATGGCCCGCGTGAGCTTTAACTCGCTTAATTGCCTCGGTTGCACGCTCGTTGCAAGTCGTCGCGGGCTTATCGACTCGCGTTCGCTCGCGGTTACGTACACACGTACGGAAGTATCTCTCCAAAATCGGAGGACCAAGGAGTCGCGTTTGAGCGAACAACCGGTTAAACAGTAAATGTAAATGTTACAAAGAGAGGGAAAGTGAATCCCGAAGGTCCGAGCAACACTCGAGCAATTACTGGCCGGGGCTGTTCCCCCTGAGCTATTAGCTAAGTTATTGGAAAACGAGGGGAAAGTTTGCGTCCGGGTAGAGCTCGTCCGAGGAGGAGGATAAAATGACGATGACGCGCGAGAGGGGGAACGACAAAGTTGAATTCTCGAAATTCTCCGTGTGATTTTTGTGGAACGAGGAAATCTGAGCCTGTTGAGTGCCGTTTGCAATTGTTACAGCGAAAAAGTTGGGTCTGAGACGATTGTTTGCTTTAGTCTGGGATTTAAACTTGAAATATCAGGATGTGGTTGCGTTTGTGTGCGTGAGTGCGATAACTCGGGAGAGAGAGTATTATACTCGCGAGTAGCGAGTTGCGAGAGTGTACAGATTTAGCGAGAGTTTCAATATTTCTGTCATGGCCGTATTCATACTTATTAAAACTTGATTTATCTTTGCTCAAAACCACGTGGGTGAAATTTCTACAAAATTGGGAGAATCGGTGGATTCCTACATTTTATACGGAATTCGAGTCTTGCTTTCGAACTTTCTGCTCGCTGATCGCTTCTTTTTCTGAAAGATCAGAAAAACATTGGTCTCGTCATTTCTATATATATATAGTTATGTGTGTGCGTATCTGTTTTTGCTTCGCGACCGATCGAATCTTCAGTTCAGCTAACGAGCGACCAGGGACGCTGATCTTCTCGAAAACCTACGATCGGTAACGATCGGTAACGATCCTCACGACGAAGACGATCCGGACGGAGGAGGGGAAAGAAATCGGACAGAAAATCAGACGGATTAATGGATTCAGCTCGCTTAATCCCCCCCCCCTTTCTTTTTTGCGGATTCTCTCGTCGGCGGGCGACGGCGTTCCTCGAGATCCGTCAAAGATCGGGAAAGGAACGACTCGACGTCGAAAATATGATAATAACAGTCCGTTGAAAACAGCGATTTTCTCCAAACGGTTTGGACCATTCCCGCGTCAGCAACTCGGTCGAGTGTCGCCGCATGAAAAAGCAAAGCCAGAAGAAAAAAGCGGTCCTCTCCGCGGGCGAGATTTCCATGACTATAACCGGTGCTACCGGCATCGTTCATAGACCCCTTTCAAGGTGAGGTTCGTTTGCATTCGGTGAAAAGGGTCCATAATTTTGCGCTTACGAACGGGGACAAATTCAAATTTAACGTTATTATACAGAGAGAAAGAGAGAGAGAGAGAGAGAGAGTAATATTATTACCGCGTTGGCATGCGTCGCCGCGGAAACAGAGTTTTCCAGAGCTTTCAAAGTACACAGCCGGAAGATTTAAAATACGATATAATAATGGGAGAAACGACGAAAGAGCCGTCGCGTACAGGGGCCAACCCCCATTGAAATCCGCTTTTATCGTAATTACTACCGCCAACTCGACGACAATGTGAAAAACAGTCCATCCCGTTGACGACGATGATTTCTTTTCTCTTTTGCGCGCGCAGAGTTTTCGACGCGTGGGAAATATTCTCTCCTAAAGTAAAGACGATTCAGTTACAGAGATTATCATTGCTGTAGAAGCACTTGACTTTGATTGGATAAATAAATAAATGAAGATACCCATCAACACTGGAATAATCATATGCAATTATGTTTCTGTCCAAACGGAAATTAATATTAACCTTTTGAATTATAATACCGAGTCGTACAAGCTAAGATCTCGATTTAAAAGGAAAGGTAAATTGTAAACTTAACCTAAGCCTAACTTAAACCTGTCAGATTTTAAATTTAACTTTCATTGAGAATAACTGAACATTGATAAATAAAAATTAGATACAATGTCTCGATACTTTGAATACTCTAACTTTTCGCAGTTGCTTACTTCTTAAAATTGAAAAGAAAATCGCCAACGATCGTGCCAAAGTCATTGACGAGAATACTCGTATGTTTTAATCTAAAAACGAAAGTCTGAAGTCGATCGTTGTAACGTGAAGATAATAAAGTTGTACAACTATTTACAGAAGTGAGCTTTTCAGAGCAAACTGACAAAGATATTAACATAAACAAATAAAAGGAAATATTAAAACAACCGTGTCGAAATATTCTGCGTATAAAATGTCACAAGTAAAATAAACAGAGTTATATGCGACTGTGTTTCTGTCCAAACAGAAATCAATATTAATCTTGACGAGAATATTTCTGAGAAAACAAAAGTCAGTCGTATGTATCACGTGACAAAATTTTTTAAATCTCCAATGAGCAATAACATGCTTCTTATTCGAATTAGTTGCGTTCGAATGTTTGCAAGATTTTTTGCAATTCTCAACTTTTCAAATTCAATCGAATCGCGTTTAACTTCTTCTCGTTCGGTGGATTTTTTTTTCGTTCAAATGAGAAGCGCGGACGCGCCTAATCGACACGGAGTGGTGCACTTGCCTGTGCACGCCGAACGCACGTGGAATAGTCCCGGGGAATTTGGGACAAGTTCCGTACGCACGCACGGTGTCTGGGATTGACGTGAATGTGTCTCATGGAGCGTGAGTGAAGCGCCAGAGAGTCGAGAGCCACGGGGCTTTGACACCCGCGTTCCCTGATTAGCTCCTTCAAACCTTCGTTCGTCCCCCATCCGTTATAATATTCGGAACGGCGGCGCTTAAAGAGGCGAGACCGTTGCAGTTTGATAACCCGTGGAAAATTCATTTCTTCCGGTTCGACGAAACCGGAACCGTCTGCCCCCCCTCTTCAAGGCTCTAGCACTTTTCTAAGCTCGCCGATTTGTTCCGTTCGACCGTGACTTAACGTACACTTAATTAAACAATAGAGATCGACCCCTTGGCTACGGCAGACTCTTTGATACGAAGGCGCACTCTAGGAGTTCAATCGCGAGAGATTTCTCTCAGGAGTATCAAAATAATTAAATAAGAAATAATTAAATAAGAACACCGAATCGCACTACCACTTTTGTATCGAATTAGCGCACGTACTAAAAATTTAATTTTAGCAACTTTCAGTATCTAATAATCTATCAAGTGTGGCACAATTCAAAATATGGATCAACGTATAGTCCTATGTCAGATTTATTGCACTCGTAATGCGTCTCCCTTCTTCCGTTGTGTTTTTCACACACTGCACATTTGCGTTTTCTCGCGATCAATTTGTTACCACACCTTTTCATTTTTAGGCTTTCACAAATGAAACGACAGTGTGAAACAATCACGTTTGAATATTAGTTTGAGACTTGAATTGTTGAATTAATTGTAGCTGCAATTATTGTCGATAGCGCACGCCAGGCGCTTGCAGGCGCCTTCAGTTCGATTCGAGCAACGTGAAGTGAGCGCCATCAGTAGCCAGTTAGGGTTAATCAACGACGCAACGATAATTAGTCTATTTCTGGCTGCAAATTAATCTCGTTTTAAATTTAAAAAGAAAAACCGAAATTTCGAGTGAACCTTCTCAAATCTCGAATAAAACTTGTTTTTCTCAATCTGGCGTGGAAGGTCGGATGTAACGAAATCGCAAAACGATACTCTGAATCAAAATCGAGCTTTCAGACCCACATTCTCTGGCAACAGGCGTATCCTCGCGCGCGAGAAGTTTCCGTTCAAAAGAAACACGAGGCATTCTGAAAGGGGGAATTTTAAACATTTGCCCCGACAGAATGGCGGGTTTTTCCGCTCGAGCGAGTCCATCGATGCGCGAATTTACCAACTACTTCCCTGGTCAAAGGGAAAATAAGATCTCCAACGAAAAAAAAAAAAGGAAACAGAAAAAAGAATCGGAAGGATTTATCCCGGGCAAGTTGAAACGCGGAACACTTTTCAAAAGGGGAAAAATGCGCGAATTTAAACTCCGCGTCTGGGGAAAATTCTTCGTCGATACCGTTATAAAGTTGATACGTATGCACACACTGATACGTGTGCGAATTTGTATATAAAAACGAAACGATCGGAGAAACTTCACTCGGACAAAGCAAAATGTGTCAGTTCAAGCAGCGTGTGACGGAAATTCAAGCGAACGTTTCTTCCAAAAAAAAAAAAAAAAAAAAAAGTAGATTCTTCCCATTGCAATTTGGCTAGATGCAATAGGCTGAAAAATACGCGACTGCTTGCTGTTTTCGTGGCTGGAAAAATTGAAAATAAGACTGCCGCTAAATAAACGAAAGTAAGAAGCCGCAGCGCTAGTTTGACAGTGTGCTATTTAATTAGGCAATTTTCAACTATATTGCGGCGAAACACAAGTGCAGATCGGAAAAACGTGGAAGGTTTGTTTCGACCTTGAGAGAGGAAAGAAAGAGCCAACTTTACGTTTCAGCAACGTGTTTCAAAACGCGGTACGGCGGTTTCTACTGCAGACACACGGTGGAACATTTCGCGTACACTCGCGGAATAATACCAGAGTTCATTTAATTGAACGTTTCGCCTGATAACGCGAGTGGATCTTAATTGTCAAAGGAAGACTTCTGAAAGTTTAATTAATTTTCGAGGGAACGTAGAACGCGTGTGTCTGCTCGAACGTATTACAGATCGATATCTACGCTGGAAAATTGTTGAAAACGGGATAACGGACGAGGAGCGGATGGAAAGTCGAGATTTTACAAAAAGAAAATGTAGCGAAAGACTGTCGTCAACGTTGCTATCGACAACCTGGAATAATCCGCAAAGTCTGTTGAAGCGTTGAACGACGTTCGCCCTTCACGAGCGACGGATCGTCACAGGGTTCAACAGAACGTCAACGACGAGTCTCGTTCGCGAAACTTTCCAACCCCTCGGCAGCCTCGATATCGCAAGTTGACCGCGAACGCAGAGCGAAAATTCTTTCGAGCAATAAATATGCAGGACACGGCGGGGCAACGCGTGTTTCGGAAGTGACATCTGCTTTCGAATCAAGTGTTCTCAGCGGCGGGTGGCGGCGATGGCGGCCCCTGTGGAAACGCTTTTCCCAGTTTCCGTTCCCTTTCCGACGCCCGGCTCTTCCCTGAAACTCTGTCACCCTCCATACATGATACATGAAGCACACAGGCTCCGGCATCCGATGGCATGACACTCAGCCAACCACCGTCCCGTGAAATCATGCCTCATGATCCAGTGATCTCTCCCTCCTACCCCATCGCTGCTACCATTCCCATTCCTTTGTCACCCTTCCTCTGTCACCCTCTTGATTTCCGCTCTGGATGCGCGCTTTTTGCCAGACTCGCGTCACGCCGCGTCGCCTCTCTCTCTCTCTCTCTCTCGCTCTTTCGTTATTTACTCAGCCGAGGGCAGGCAACCCCTGCTTACTTACCTACTTACTTACGATTGGTTTTCGTGGCTAATTTACCTTCGTCGCGTCTCTCTCCTTCTCTCTCTCTCTCGTTCTTTCTTCATTTCGACGATGAATTTGTTTCGAATAAACAAAAAAAAAAAGAAGAGAAAATAGTGCGAAAGTAGGGGAGAGGCGAAGGGGAGAGGGAGAGAATTTCACAAACGTCTGCACAAACGTCGCGCAAACGCAGTTCGCGAGGAGATGGAAGGCGCAAAAATTAAAGTGTCCGGCGAACGAGCTGTCGGACAGTTATTGAATCGTTCGTTGAAAACGACTGGAAGTTACACCGGAGCCAAGTCCCTGTAACTCGATTTCCTTCGCAGGACATTCGCAAGACTTCCCCCTCAGGCCATTCCTCCAACCCCTCAGACTTCCTCTCCCCGAGTCTAACCGCGTAACGAACGCGTTACAAAATTCTCCTCCATCTCTCTAGTTTGCTTTGACGTTCGGTCGATGTAATTCTCGAAATTCTCCTTTCGACAAATGGTTTTCTTTTTTCTAAAAAAAAAAAAATTCAAACGTACGCCAAACCACTGATTCAGCGTGAGAACGAACCATTAGTTGCCGTAAGATTTCTTTTCGTCATTTCATTGAACTTAGAGTTGAGCAACGAGAATTCAAGAGATCCCAACATTCGTCGTCCAAAGTTCAATAAAACGAGACAATAATTATCCGCCAACTCATTCGTTAGCGAGACGATTGTCGAACGATGCCACGATCCTTAGATGACAGATTCTTGGCTGCGCATTAAAAGCGTTGATCCGGTTGTCGCGTAAGTACGTGGCAGCGGTGCTAAGGCTGCGGCGGAAAAGGAAGGACGAAATTCCAAGAACGAATCGCGCACGTTCCACCGGCGTGACATCTCGAAAAGTCATGTGCAATTTTACGGATGAGCACGGAACGATAAAGGAGCCGGGGAGAGGGGAGCCGACGGAGACGGAAACAGCGAAACCTGCCTGCTTGCTGCGAGATTTCATTGGATTACCCTGCCTTTCCGGCGCGCCGCGCCGCGACTTCTCTCCTTCCTTCCGCTTGAATATTCGCCGTGCCTCCACTTGTTTCTGCCACGATAGTTTGACAATTTGTCTCCCTTGGCTCACCCTCCGATCGTCAAATTCCGCTTGCACGCGCGATTCGAATCGATCTCTTCCTTACCGATATCTGGACGCTGGTTTAGGTTAGGTTTTTTGACGATTATTTTGCTATCAAATTTTATTGATGTGCAAACATTTGAATCGATACAAAACAAATTACAGGCGCGATCGCTCAGACACTCCTACTCGAGGTCTACCCCACGCCCCCTCGCGAATCACGTGACCCAACTCAACCAATCGCTAATTTTCGTTGCATTAGCGTTGCACCCACTAAAATCACTTTCAGTGATAAAGAAAAAGGGAGAACTCGCTCTTTCATCCTCGCAACGAGAAGAAACTTCCTCCCCTGTCGAAAATAATAAATAAATCCTCGGGAGGACGAAAGCTGAATTAAATAACGTCGGTTGATCTGCAATTTAAATATTAAAGCCACTCGTCGCTCGGTCGCGGTTAAACACAATAACGTCAGCTCTTGCGCAAACAAAAAGAGGGAAAAAGAAAGAGGAGAAGGAGAAAGTAGGACTACCGGCGGAAGGCAGGAAATCGCGAAAGTTCCTCTTGGGTTAAGTTAGAAGTATTCGCCCGGGAGGTTTTCATTCCAATAGATCAAATGACAATGAAGACCCTTAAGCGTTTTAATCCGGAGGCTGCTTAGCGTTAACCCTTTCCGATTGGATCACCCTCCCCCCTCCCCCTCTTCCTACTTTCCGCGCTGGTTTACGACAAAGTTGCTAACAGACTCGACAACTCCGTTCGTTTAATGGATATTCTTAAGTCTGTCGTAAATTATTCCCCCTTATCCGCGAAAGAATCAGCTTCGCGGAAGAAAGGGGCTAATATCTCCCGACTAATTTCAATGTTTCCGCGCCGATGTACAGGGTGTCCCGAAATTCTTTCGTTCGAAGCCTTTGTTTTCGTGAAAAATAAATATTCAATCAAACGTAAACAATTTTTTAATTGACTTTTGAAAATTGAAGTTTTCTCTTCGCAAATTCGATACTTTAAAATCTGCTGCACGATCTCTTTGGCACCTTATCGAACTTTAAACGTGAAAGTTGGACGACGAAATGTTGGGATTTCTTGAATTCTCGTCGATTAACCCCAATGTTTAAAGTTTGGTAGAATAATGAAAAGGAATCGTGCAGCAAGTTTTAAGGAGATATTTCAGTCTTCGAGACTGAACGTGACGGATTTAATCAGAAATGAAATTTTCACAACTATCTTTTTCTAAAAAGGGACATTTCAGTGCTGTCAAAATGGAAACTTTTGGTTTTAAGATGAAACCGAAAAAGATAGTCATTATATAATTTGTTCTTTTGAAGTATCGACAGTGTTTCACTTCCGCAACAACAAAAGTTTACACAGGACGAGCCAAAAATCATTTCCTAATTTTAATAATTAAATTAATAAAGTTATTTAATTTTCTCCTTACATGTTTATGTTTCTTGAAAAGAAAAGGAAACAGCGCCGGTAACAAAGTTGTAAAATTCTTGCGGGAAAGGCCGAAACATCCCACAAAACGCGAACACTCGACGAAAATATTGCTGTTTACACGGGGAAATTCCACGCGTGCGTTCGGCTTTGCTCGCGACTGTGAGTACCGTTGCCGGTAATTTCCTCAACTGCGAATCAAAGGTTTGACGTTTACCTTTGATGCGTTATTAATACGTTGCTAAACAGCGTTTCCGCCTTGCCGGGGCGCAAAGGGCGGATGGAGGAGACCGAGTCGAGTCGCGTCGCGTCGCGTCGCGCTGCTCGATCAGGTATGGAATGAAAATCCGTGATCGTCTGCCTTCGGGATTCCTTTGGATTCCGGATGAGGCTCGGAGCAGCCACGTCGAAATGGTAAAGAAGAGAAACGAGGTGGGAGTGGCGGCGGTGTCTAGACGAGCAAAGATGGTGGTCAATTGTCTTGGTCGTTCGCTTTGATCAGAAATACCTCGCCGCGACTCTTGGGATTTCGAGGAGTTCCCTCTCAGTGATTGAGCCCGACGGAAAGGAGCGCGCCGAGACGACGGAATCGACTCGGAGGAAACAACGTCGAGATCTTCCCCGTGTTTAGGGACGAACAACACAGCGAATCTTAATCGACGTGACCTCGCGCCATCTCCCGCGAAAGAAACCTCGTTCTCTTTAAGGTTAGACGAGATTGGAACATCAAATTTCCACCAGAGACATTAAAGCCAAATGTAGAAAGAAACTTTGTCACACAATGGAGCGTACAACCTTTCATTTATATATATTTAATAAGAAAATTATTCAAATCTTTGAACATCTCTCTGTAAATTGGTCATTTTGACCAATTTATAATTTTTGCTAGCTCTGGTGTTGGCAACTATTAAGAAGTACATGTATTATTAATATAAGTGTTACATTATTAATACATGTATTACATTAATATAAGAATTAACTTGTTATTAAAAACACCTTTAGACTACCTATATTAACACCAGAACCACCGGTAAGATTGAAACACAAAGTTTTCACTAGAGACATTCATGTCAAAAAAATAGGGAAACTTTGTAACACAATGGAGTATGCAAGCTTTATGAAAAGTTGTTTAAATGACGGAAATTATATAAAAAATTGGTCATTTTGATCATTTCGGGAGTACTAGTGTTAAGTTTCGAGAGAAAGTGATCACCCCGATGCCTTTGTCTTTCGTTTTTCATTATTTCTCTCCCTCGATATAAATTTATTACCGACGCGGTGGAATCTCGAATAAATATGCATCGTCGGCTTTAATATCAAGTGCAGGCTCTTTTCCTTCGATTCTTCGTGAATATTCATGGCAGAGCGACAGTGCTCCACCGTAGGAGCGTAGAATCCACCCGCGAGAAACGAAATTTGCTTTAATTGTCGGTTCAGACCAGACTGCGGAAGGAGAACGCGCCGTTGTCCAGGGTTTTGGCTCCGTCCGAGATTTTTTGAACACGACGAAATATTGCTTGAGTTACCGAGTTCTACTACGAGTGCAAAAATTGAGTCAAGTCAGAACGAAAGGAATAGAACCACGAATCTTTTATTCTCATGTTTCACAAAAATCACTCGGATCTCTAAAAAACGCAAAGTTGTGCAAGTCCATTGTAAGAAATTGCTCGAAAAAGTTGTAGACTGATCGTTTTGATACTTTGGCAGTTTTAGTGTTAATCGAGTGCGATTAAAGACACATAACCTCAAACTATAAAGACACATAATAAAATAAGGCCACTTATATCCACCCTTACGAGAAAGAAATTTTCGCGAGAACGATTTTAAAAGATCGTTTGAAGAATTAAAAATATGAAATTGGATTTTTGGTAGTTGAGTGCAAGGAACGTAAAAGTAGGGGGAATTGTGCGTACCTAAAGACACATAACCTTAAACTATAAAGAGGCTACTTATATCCATTTTTACGAGCAAGAAATTTTCGCGAGAACGATTTTAAAAGATCGTTTGAAGAATCAAAAATATAAAACCGAGTTTTGATAATTGCAGTATTAATCGAGTGCAAGGAACATAAAAGTAGGGGGAATTGTGCGTACCTAAAGACACATAACCTCAAACTATGAAGAGACCATTTATATCCACCCTTATGAGAAAGAAATTTTCGCGACAATTATTTCAAAAGATCGTTTGCAGAATCAAAAATATGAAACCGATAAGAGAGAGAGAGAGAGAGAGAGAGAGAGAGAGAGAGAGAGAGAAACGAGAGTGAGAGTTTCGTCGATCGATCTCGACTCGAGCATCCGCGTCGCTGAATAAATACGCATCCGGCTAAACACGTACGGCCGCCGTCTAATTGAAAAACGGCGCGCGCGCATACGTGTGTAATAGAGTTTCCACGAGGCAGACTCCCTCGTGGAGTTATTAACGTGAGAGTAAATTAGCGAAAGCGCGGGGATCGTGGCCGGGAAAAGCGAGAGCGAAGACGACGCGGACGCGATGGTCAGCGCTGGCTGCCGGATAACCGAGGCACATCAAAAGCATCGGGAGGGGCCTCTATTCAGATCTTTGATGCTCGCTGCCCGCAAATAGCGTGTCCCTGCAGAGACGCTCATAATCAAAGATGTCACGGCAGGGAACACGCTAAAGGGCACGGAGGGAAAGCGGAGAAGAGAGAGACAGGGGAAGACGGTAAACTTGGCCGCGGTGCCCGGTGGTGTACGGGCGAAAAGGGGAGAGAGCGCAAGCTGGCCGAAGAAAGAGAGGACGGGACCTACTTTAAAAGAGGAGGAAGCGTTGGATAATCATTCAACTGTCAGCCGAGTGCCAGCGCAAAAATACTCGCCGGAAAAGGAGGAGGGAAAAAGAAAAAAAAAGGAAAGGAAAGGAAAGGAAAACCGAGTCTCGGCGAAAACGCCTTTCCGATTTGTTTCCCTTTCAGCGAGCAAACAGCGGGAAAAGAAGCGACTCGGAGAAAGGAAAGCGCTCGTCCTGTGGTTCATTTATGTTTAAAAAGAACGGACCCTGAGCTCTTCCTGCAGGTTAAGCTCGAGAATCGTGAGGGAGCCTCGTGATTTCTAGGTTCTAGAGGGAGAGGAAGTAATCTCGTTCTATTAGATTTCCTTCCGGCACGTGTTCGTTGTTCCTTCGAATAAATTATTATTATCACGGGAGCCAGCCCAAGTGGGAAGCAACTGCTTTTTACGAAGAGAGCAAAGAAGCCAGTCTACGAAGACTGTTCGGGCGAACTGACCCAGCTCATTTTTCCTTTCAATCGACCGTGTGTTACTCTATCGCGTCGAACATCGCGTTCTCCACTTCTCCCGGAGGAGGTTGAATCGAAAGATCGATCTCTTCGTTACCGAGAACGAGAACTAGCGCGCAAATTCCTAACGACGTCGATACGACCGCCCCCGTCTCGCCTATCCCCCCCGCCACAGTGGGGAAGGGAAGCCCCAAACCTTATTATCGTCGCCAAAATCCCTCACCCTGACCCTTATAAATCCTTTCACACCTCGCAGCTCCGCCGGCTTGGAAATACCAATGCGCGTACACACACACACACACAGTGGCGCGCTCGACAACCCTTTGAAAACACAAACGCGCCGGAGGAGAGACTACTACTGCTCCTCCCCTCCCTGAATCTGATAGATTCCTCCAGCGATAGCTAGCGTTGCCTAGGAAGAAGAAAAAGGGTTAGCCGATAGATAGTTGGCACAGGTGAAAGGATAGAGAGAACGATAAAGCAGCGCTGTGTGTGCACGCGCGTGTGTGGCGGCAGCCACCTGGGCAAGACAAAGCAGCCGGAAGCGTTATCGCCTCGAGAATAGGGAGAATAGGGGGAGAAGAGTGGGTGGGATGGTTGTCGGGGCCGGATAAAAGGGGTGGTGGTGGATCGGGCGACGGACCGTTCGGACGTATGCTGGATTTCCCTATCGGGCCGTACGTTTCGAATCATCCCCTGTTTTCGCTCGGGCTCGTAACCCAGCCAGCCACCCCCCGGCTTCGTAACGTTCCCTTTTCCGGGTTGGCGCTCTTCTAGCGGCCGCCTCTCTGCGGGTCCCCTAAGGGGAACTGCATCCATTAATAGAGGGACGGGGAGAGCGTGGCGCGGAATTTGTATGAATGGGCAGAACTTGCGGATTTGAATTGATGAATAGCCACCTGTACCAGGAAGCGTATTGAATATTATACAAGTGACTACCGCCCGTAGGGACCTTCGATTCTTTCCCACCTCTCTCTCTCTCTCTCTCTCTCTTCTTGCTCTATTTCTATTTCTATTTCTGTTTCTCTAATACGTCTATGCACGTCACGTTGGCGATGTTCGATCACGCGTTGACAAAGTTGACGTATCCCTTGCACGGATAGCACCCCGGGGCTTTTCCGAACAGGGATCGACTCGCGTCCTACCTCTTCTCTTCTTATTTCCCGCTACTTCGAAGGAGGAAGCCTCCGAAAATGAATCGCCACAGCCTCTGCGCTCACGACGGCAAATATCGCGAGTTACGAGCGACTGGCACTTTGCAATTTCGATTAGACATTTTATTTCATTCTGTTACGTTTGAATCTAGATTGTTAATAATCTGTTTTTTTGTACAATTATAAAATTAGGATATGGTGAATTTCGCTAAATTTTTTCATTACCATTATTATTATATATTACTATATTTATTATTTAACTTGTTAAATTTACGTGATAGATCAAATTTTTATATTTTGCAAATATTGAATATTATATGTATACATTGATAATTTTAAATTTGTTTATATGATTGTATATATTTTTCGGTGAATGCCCATTTCGTGGCAGAGAAGCGACCCAGTCGCTTCGTCCTCCTTTCCGCCATGTTTGACTCGATGCATTGCACACTGCGTTCATTAAGAGGAAAAAGAGAGCCTGTTCAAAGTTCAACAATCAACCGGCAAAAGTGGCTGCCCGGTTCCTTCCCTTCCTCCGAGAATCCTTCGGCGAAAACGACGAAAAAGATGAATTCGTTGGCGGGCGTCCAATCTCGGACGTCGGAGAAGGCAGATCAAATCGTTATCGTTCCCTCGCGGAGGGACAGGTGAGACGAGAAAGAAAACGCCCTCGACGGACGATTCTAACGCCGGATGAAAGTTTCAGAGGCTGCAATCTCGCGATGAGTTCGACGTTTAAGGCGCCAGAGAAATGCCACTCCTTCGAGGGGGGGGGGGGGGGGAGGAAGAAGGAGGAGGAACAACGTCGTTATCGAAGGTGCTTTCAAATTAAGCGCCCCTTCTTAGCTTGCCCTCGTTGCTTTACAGCCGCAACGACGAGCGGTAATTGTCAGCGTCTCGAACATTAAACTGATTGACGTCCCTGTCGTAATATTCCCGAGCGCGAGAAATTATCGTGTGCTTCATTCGGCTCGGATTCGATCGTGCCAAACGTTCTTCGTACGCGAACAACGAAACCAGGGAGCCAGACGAGACGGGGCACGTCGAGATTACAAATACACCAAGGATCGAACACGACACGAACGAGATCGGTCGTCTGGCAATGACCGTCGTGTTTTAATCGCGCTCGGCGTCTCGCGAAAAACGAAGCGATAGCGCAAACGTCGGAATAAACGACGAACGAGGGATCCGGCGAAGCTCTCAAGCCGGAAATAGGGAGAACCAGCCGGAATAAAGTGAGAAAATCCGCAGTCGTCGTCGTCGTCGTTGTCGACGACGACGACGACGACGACGTCAATGATGGGCTTGACGTTGGCGTAACAGGCCATTACAGCAACCGACGTTATCGGCTGGGTTGCTTCTTTTGCCTCAGCGGGAGGGCTAGCAATTTGCGATACAATTTAAAGAAGACAGCCTCCCGTATCCTTCCGCCATTTCCCTTCCACGTGTTCCTCCAGTTGGCATGCTTTACATTTCGTGCTTCTAATGGCGAAACTTTTCCTTAACGATCTCGCGTCCGCCTGAATTATGCAACGCCAGTGCTAACAATTGTCCCTTTCTGTTTCTTCTTTTTTTTTCCCCCCCTCTGCTTCCTTTTCTTTCCTCTCTTCCCTTTTCTTTTCTTTTTTTTTTAACTCTCCTTGCCGTCTCTTCGGTCTACGTGACTGTGGCTGATTGGCCGAGACCTCCCTCCCCCCTCTGTCTTCTTGTCCTCGTGGAAATGAAGATAAAGCGACATTGAAATGTATTTAGAAGACACGGAGGAGAGACCCGAGAGGAGGATTTAGACTTATTGTCAGACGAACGAATCTGATCCAGCTAAACAACTCTGGCAGGCGTTTCGATTCATTAGCAATCGAGAATAATTCCGTTTTCAAGGGTGAAATGTTACGTGAGACGACTAAACAAAGATGTATTAGATCTTCCGGGCCTCAATGGCCAACAAAAATTTGTCGAGGCCTGCATCCAGTTTACGCATCTTTTGTATCAGTTCAATGTAACTTGTATCTCAGTACCCATAATATACCCATAAGTAACGTTGTTTTTTGATGCTGTGCAAAATTTCATTTCGTTTAAGACTTGATACAGTTTAAAGCACACTAAACTTTAAACTGAAATGTAGGTTATGTCGTAATTTAACTGAAATATAGGTTATGTCGTAATAAGTTAAGTTATTGTCACTAGATGGCAGTGTTCGTTAAATTTGAAACAAACATTACTTATGGGTACCCCTAACATTTATAGGGATATCAAAACAGTTTTTATAGTGAAACAATACATTGATTTGAAAAATATATTTATATTGATTAAAAAAGTACGGAAATTTCTAATGACAGCATTGAATTTGTTTTTCAAATATCTGGTTCGATACCAAGTAGTGGCAATACGAAGAGAGTATTTTTAAGATGCTCGTCTAAAATTTGTCTTCTTATTTCGTTTTGCGTGTGCCTCATTTATGAGAAAGAATCTGTTCACAAATGCAAGTACTCTCCAAAAGGGACGTCACGAACATTCGTGGTTAAAATTATTCAGATAATAAAATGTTTATCCAATCATTCCAATTTTGCCCGTTCTAAGCAAAGATGTACCCAGAATATTCTTATTTTACTGGAAAAGAACTTTGCCTCGTAAATTAATTACAGGACGATCGAACGAAGATTCGCCCGGTAATTTGCTCGAAACAACTTTACCTCGGCTAAATCGTCGAGAATATATCCAAAATGCATAAACGGGCGAGCAGTCGGAGATTGCCAAATGATTTGTTTGGCATTTGCAGAGGCGGCCGCGTAGAACCGCGTAAAACCGGATAAAGTCGCAATTGCCCGTTCCAGCGGGCAACTTGGCCGCGGATTCAGATGCAAATTAAATACAGCGAAGCAATATTTCGCTCGTTTTGCAACAACTTCGTTCTCGTCGCGTTGAAAAAACGCGGTACGAACTCGATAATTACAACGTCGATCGATCGAGAGGGGGAGAAAAAAAGAGACGAACGCGTTTGGTGACGGAGAACGTTCAACGTTGGCGATTGCGACGAATCACGACGTCGAAATGAAACGAGAAAATGTCGCGCGAAAATACGAATGCACCTTGCCGTCGAGTCGACAGATTTCCTACGTTTCGCAGAAATTCGAAACGAGCAGGCTTCGTTCGCCGTGATGTAGAATTTATTAACGCCGACGGCGTCTTTTTGTCTCTCGACGAGCGCTTTAACAGTAATTGTCCGCGCTTTAATTAATTCATACTTTGACTAGCAAAATTCAATACTACAGAGAGAGACTGTCCCTGTTACACGGGCTTGCGACGAATGAGTGTAATTGAAAGCTTTCTTGGAAAAAATAATAAGGGGTTATAATCTCCTTCAGCTGGAGTTGAAATCGAATCACGTCACTTTCAAAGAGAGACAGAATGACTGATAGAATTATTTCCTAAGTAAGTTCGTACGATAGGTTAGGTTTAGGTTAAGTTTAGATTAGGTTAGACACAAGTACGGGTCTAAGAGAAACCTCCTTGGTCCGTTTACGTTCGACAAATTTTTCAAAACAAACGAAGATCTCAAAAAGTTTCTTTATCGTTACGCAAGTTCCGCGACCAAATGAGCTTCTAGTTTCTGCTCCTTCCCCCGTCTTTAATGGCAATTGACGTACCATAAACTTCCAACGTAATGCTCATAACCTTCCAAGTTTGGTACGAGGAGACCACGTCTCCAACAGCCGACTTACAAACTCCCTGTTGCGTAGCGCAGTAGTAATGGACATCGATTGTCAGACGTACGCGTACCACGTGAAACTAGCGACGATTTTCTTCTTTTTGCAAAGGCAATTCGAGATCAGTTCGCCTTTCTCAGGACTCGACGAAAATTTTTTTGGAGAGCGGAAAATTTCGGCAGAGCAGTAGAGTACAGTTAAGCAAATTTCGCAGATTTTTGGAATCTGTTTGCAACGCGTGCAGCTGGAAATCGGGGTAAATCCCCCTTCCGAGCCCGAGTCAACGAGATGCAAAGTGTGCTCGAGAAAATTCTCAGCCACGTTTTGATTTCGCGCCAGCAAACAGCGAGCAAAGCCTGTACACACGGGGAGGAGTCGCGCGCGTTTCGGCCACCAGCGTGTGTTTCCAGGTGTGCTAAATGGAGAAACATCGAGTTGCCTTACGTTCGTGGCGTTTAGTGGCCTCCTCCGCCCTCTCAGCCGCGAACGATAATATATTTCCCATCGAAGCGTACTCCTGTTACGTATACCTATTCGCCGAGTGAGTCACGCACGGCCGTGTGTTAGCCTTAATACGGGTCGCGCCTAAAACAACACTGTACTATCTAATGGAGAACACGGCACTGCGGTTGTATGCTAACGTGACTCATCGTGTTCGCCACTTCAATGGCTCGATCTCGATGATATCCGTCGACAAACAGGCGAAGGACCTCGGCTTGATAGCGGCCGATATTTGTCCTGAAAATATTCGAGCCCGATCCGAGAGAGAGAGAGAGAGAGAGCTGTTCGTACGCCACGGTGCCTCGGATCGTGCGTCCAACTGTGATTCGTCAGCCAAAGTAAATATCAGTGTGATTTATTTCGTTTGTCACTGCCTCTTTCTTCTTTCTCTTTCCTCTCTCTTTCCTTTTTTCTTTCTTTCTTTCTTTCTTTTTTTTTACGTTCAATATTTTAGATCGATTGGCTCAAAAAGCGGAACGTACGCGATGATTTCGCCATCTTGAAGCCGAAAACAAAAAAAAGAAAAACGGAAAATTTTTATCTTCCTCAAAACTCAATTCGGTTTGTCACTCCGTGATAGCTACGGACAAACTCTTTTTCCATTCTGTACAACGCGCTCGGTTATACAGCATTATATCGCCGTTAGTCAGCTTCCTCTCCCAATTACTAACTCCCAATTCTCTAAACTATACATGCATAGATCGGCAATTTTATTAGTGAAAGTGATTTTAGCGCGGGTAACCCAGAAAATTGGGCAACGCTAATGCAACGAAAATTAGCGATTGGTTGATTTGGGTCACGTGACTCGCGAGAGGGCGTGGCGTAGACCTCGAGTAGGAGTGGCGTTGTCTGCTACTGAGTAATTTGTTTTGTATCGATTCAAATGTTTGCATATCAATAAATCATTCCTATCATTCCTCCTTTCAGTGAGACGAAACGTACTGGGATACAAGTCGTGCAATTTACTTTATCTACTTTCATCGTATTACTTGATATTTTTCGCAGTTTCACGTGAACGAAGGCGCTATCGCGCCGCGCGACAATATCCAACGCAGTTTTTCAAACAACTCCTGGTACTAAAACGATCGAAATAAATTTCTAGCGACAGAGAAACGCACCGCTCGTCCACTTTGAACGCTCGTCGAAACCGGGAGAGAAGCAAATCGTAATCGCGCAAATAAACGTCGAATATATTCACAAAAGCGGACAGCTATAATAATACAGTCTATTCTCTCGGTTCTCGGTTTTATTTTCGCGCAACGTCCACCGAAGTATCTCCGCTGCGCGAAAACAAATTACCCGTTGTTCCGTAGTCGGTTAATTAGCTTCGTGCGTTCAATCTCGCAAGAACCTCGCCTCTAGCTAACGTAATAACGCGCATCGTGCATGCTGGATCACCGAATGAATGCGCATCCTTCGTCGAATTTTCCAACGCCGGTTGGTTCCCCGGGCCGAATTTAATGAATAGCTTTGTGGCAAGTGGCTAATCTCGCTCGACTTGCACCGGTGCAGGCGGATGCTTTATAACAGAAATGAATGCATTCCGCGCAGGAAACTTTGAAATGTCGCGCGACAATAGAGGAGAACAAACTCGTCCTTTTTTTTTTTTTTTTAAGTGGAAACGATTGAAGCTTTTAAGAAATACACGAGTTTCACTGCTTGGTGGTCGCAGGTAGGCGTGAAAATTCTTTCGATCCCGCGTAACGCGTGGCACAAGACGAGAAATAGTCCGCTCGCCCCTTAGGCCCGAAGGGAAGGAATCTGTTAACGACTTGGACGGCTCGATTGGTCAGAGCGGTAACTCAGTCGTCCGGCAAATGAACCCGAATTGGAATCCCGATCCAGCAGACCGTGCAGTCCACTTTCATTTCCCCTCTGCAGATTAGACTCCAAAGACCGAAGAACCGCGGCTTTGGCGGTGAAATGGAAAAGAATATATAGTACCTTGTAACAATTCCTCGGAATCAAAAATTTCAAAATTCGGTGAAATTTGTGAAAACGATTGTTCAATCACTGACTGATCGTTCGGGTTCTCATCTCGACTCGAGTCATCGGGGCAGATGATCAGATCGCGATAAATTTCACTATAAATGGCACTGTGGCCACGGATTGTACTCGTCTGGCGGGATCCACCAGCGAAGACGAGGGACAGACACCGGCATGCCACGGCTCGGTGGATCCTGCTGACGTAATTCGGAACAGCCGAGGACCCCCGTGAGTGAGTACACTCACGGCGAAGCCTCGCAAAACAAGGAAATCGTGGAAACTCAGCGGCGAGGGAGAAACCCTCGTGACCTGCGGCTGGCAGAGCATTGTTCCAACCACCGCGGCCCCGGAGAGCCAATAGCGCACGGCAATGCGCCGCTTTCAATTCAATATGCATTGTTATCGAAGACGCGAACCTACGACTCCGCGCATTGTCTCTCAGGATTAGTTACAGTCGCGACATAATTAATTGTCTACGCGCGCGCGCGCACACGCACGCTCTCTTTGGAAGGATCCTCCACACGATTCCGGCTCCAGTGTCTCGCTGCTCCGTTGCATCGTCGATCCTTCGCCGTGAGACGCATCCTCGTTCTTCAGCGAGGGCTGCGACGCGTCACACGTACTAACTAAACGTGAACTCGAGTGAAAAAAAGAAAATAGTGTCGTTCGAGGAATGCACAGAAAG
>KQ435983.1:137764-148106 GCA_001276565.1 Melipona quadrifasciata | reverse complement strand
GAGCAATTTCAGCGCGTACGAGTGGTCCCTCTTCCTCTCCCGTTCTTTCCTCGCCGACGCGGCGTATCGTTCTTTCTGTTTCCTTTTTTTTTTTCTTTGGTCTTGCCCCTCTCCGAAGGCGCGGTAACCACCACCACGCGCTCCTCTTAGCAACCCCCCTCCCCCCTTTTATGCCACGGCATCGTTCGTCGTAGAAATAAGCCAGTAGTCCGTCAAAAACGGATCCGGCCTTCAATTCTAAGAGTTTAATAGTTTAAATCACCCTAATCCGCAAGGACTTTTATTTGTTTTTCATTTTATTGTTATTTCGTTCTCATTTTCCCTCTCTGTTCCTCCTTATAAATCCAATAAATATCCCTTGATATTTGTTTGATTAAGAGATATATATGTAAATATTTAGATGCATACTTACCTTATTAAAAGTAATTATGTATTTACTTACTTTTAATTATAAGAATGGACAGTAATGAAATTTGACTATCTATATGGAAACAATCATTTATTTATAGAGTAATAAAGTTGATTCCTTTTTATGAAACATTAATTAATTATACTTTGAAATTAAATAATTTTAACTTAAGTAGATAATACATATATTTTCATACATAATCTATCACTATTGATCAAAATCATGTATTTGTGCATGCATTTGTGACAAATATATACGTATGAACATTTATTAAAAATTAATATTTATTTACTTGTATCTTTTGAAGTATCTAAATGGAATTAATATTTCATCGGGTAGTTTTTTCGTTGGTTTTCTTACATGTTTTTAAATATTCTATATTGACGTACTTAATGGTATTTTTCTGTTGATTTACAGTATAAGTTTCTTTTTACAATGAATTGAAGTTTTATGAATTCTAAAATTAAATTTATCTTATAAATTCTCTACACTATAAGTAAGTATGTATAGGAGATAAAGTTTGGAAATTATTTACTTATTTACATGATATTTAAACAAACTCAATATTTTGTTTTGTCAAACTTGATAACTCTAATATGTATGCTTGGATGAAAAGTTATTATAGGAAATTAAATGTTATTATAAGAAAGGATAAGAGTTATTATAGGAAATTAAAAGTTATATATGCTTGGATGAAAACTAATTGTAGGAAATTTTGAATAATAGTGCACTCTAATGGAGAAATAAGACTCACGATACATTGGAATCGATGTTGTAAAAAATGATTTGTGTTTTGATAGGTATTCAAATGAAAATTAATTGATACTAATAAAGAATTTTATCATGTGCATCAGAATTGCATTAATTTAACTAAACATACGTGCGTAACTTATTTGGTATGTAATTATAGGATTTTAATCTTTGGTTAAATAGAAATTTATAAATAGAATTTATATGCGTCTTATTTTAGATCTGAAATATTTATGATACGAAAATAATTGACCAATTAAACTATTAATTCATCCACCTACATTTTATTTCGTAATTTTTTAGAAATAGACACTTACGTACTTTGAAAATGTTATCTAATTATTTGTCTAATAGTTATGTTATCTATCACTTATCTTATCTAATATCTAATATCTTATCCAACTATCTAATTATCTAATATCTTATCTAATATTTTTGAAAATGTTATCTAATTATTCTGTGGAAAAAATAATTACACGATCCCCGTGTACTTGAAAGATTAAAATTTGTTTGAAAAATTAAATTATTACCTACTTGTTTGATTTTTAGAAATATATGAAGAGCGTTCAATTTTATCAATTAAATATTATTTAGCAAATTGCTCATTTGCTAATTTCTTTGACTGAAAACATTTAGCGATTAGCGATGTATTTCAAAGAAATATATACAGAAAATATTTAATCTTTTCTTTAATTTCTTGAAAAAAAAATTTTAGATATGATTTATTATGACGGAGTTAAACAAAAAGACTTAATATAAATTAAAATAATCGTTTCTTTATTACAATTAACTGAGTAATTATTTAATTTTGTAAAATTTTAGTTGTTTATTTTATCAATAATCAGTTTAATCGTTTAATTAATTAATTGTGATAATTACCACAAACGTTATTATTATGATTTTATTTCACATCATATAATTCATATAATGTGAAATAAAAATAAAGAAGTATAATGTCTCATTTATTTATTTATCATATTATTTTACATTTATATTTATTCAGTATTTATTATTTTAATTTTGTTACTTATCTATTAGATTTATTAATCTTTATCTATCTTTTATTTTTTATTGTTAAAAGAGATTACAAAAATAAATGTCCATTTAATTTGAAAGTTTTTTAAACTATTAAAAACTATTAACATTAATCATTTTTAAAGATTGTCATTAACACAAGCGTAATAATAATAATCCTATACAAAATAGTTAATTTTTTTATCGACATTTCTTAAAAATGAACTAAATTGCACGAATGCTATTTGTATCTCAAAATTTAAAACTTGATTGTCGTTAATTTTTCAAGTAATCCACTGAATATCGGCAGGTCAGTGAGTAATGGTCGAATTTTTCTCCTTGTCAGTTCGTTTGTTTCATTTGGTAACTTTCGAAAAAACGAGGACTGGCACTCGAATTGTACGAGACAAACGTACGTGTTCGGTCTGACGAATATTTTACACACGAAAGCTTTAAATGCAATTAACGTCTCGTTTTTCAGCTTTTTTTTTATTTCTCCCTCGCGAGGACATGTTTTCCGATTTTTGTTTTGCTACGCGTTTTCGACAATGTTATATGTAGGTACCGCAGTGATGAACAGCACTAGTGAAAGCAACTAAAAATTTATGTGAAAACAACGATGTTTTATTATTGCTTACTCGAACTCTTAAAATTTCATAACATTGTTATCGTTGATAAACTTTTTCTATTTCTTCTCTGTCTGTAATGGGTGTTGTAATAAGTAGGTATACTATCATCCATAAATAATTAGATATTTAATGCAATTCCATTATAAGCTTGATATTTTTGTGTGTTTCGACAACTGTAATTCATGAATGTTTCTTTTATTATTAATTTTATGCTTTTATGTGTTAATTTTTAATTATAATTTCATGTTAATTTTCTAGTTTTATATTCATTTCTAATAAATAGGTAACGCAAAACTTATAAACTTTTTTAGTACGGTTAAAAACACATATTTCAAATTATCATTCTAAAATTGCAATAATAAACAGATATATTTATTTATAATCACTGTGCAGAGTCTTCCGTCGTTTAATTATTGTAATATTAACAATTCTTTTCATCGATATCGATTAACTGTACTATAGCTATTCCTTTACCAATATTTTAGCTGTTCTTTTTTATCAATATCTATTACCTATAAACTGTATCTACATGTTAAGATTAAATTAAAGGCATGCATTTGAATTGTATTTACTCACTTTATATTGTAATAACGTAATGTAATTTGGAAGTATCCAAATACTTATACTTGGTAGAAATACATGAAAATGTAGATGTATTGAAATCAATTGATATAAACAACAAATTTTATTGGTTATTATTAAAAAAGTTATTATTGCATGGTTTATATCACTTTAATATTTAACACTTAACAAGTTAAGATAAAAATGATTAATAATTGTTGTTTGATCTTTAAAAGTTTTTATTTATAAGTCAAGTGTGTGTATATATATATATAATAGCAGAAAATATAGCGATATTTACTTAAACTTACAATTAATCGATATCTATTTTAGGTAAGTAGTGCTACGAATAGTCAGGGGCTTTGAAGAATTTTCCTAACTAATTTGATTGTGCAAAGTTATTCTTTTTATTACGAGGTAATCGCGCAGTGAAGAAACATGAAAGTCGTCCAAAAAACTTAAAAAAACCCCAATTTCTTTTACGCTTCAAGATGGAATATTTAAGTGCGTTGTTAACTATCGCTTAAATGTTGTGCAAGTTTTTTTCTTTCAAAAGTCAAACATCTCCTAAAAAGTTTTATAGTATGCATTATTGTCGGGAAAGTGAGAAAAGTTGTGGAAATTTCCGGAAACTTTTTATTATTCGCTATCTTTTATAAGGAGTTCATGTAAGTCTGATCGAAGTTTTAATATATTTATTATCTCACGAAAGTCATGTTCACAAAATTGTTTTAATTTTTATATTAGCTTAATATCGTCTTACAAAAGTAGGTAAATCAATAGATGTATATGTGTCAAATGTTATAAGTATTAGGTTATTTCAGATGAAGTGGTTATTGCAGTGGTTATCATATAAATTTTGATGTTTGTCTATCGTTTCTTGAAAATAATATGATATTATCTAATAAAATTTCGATTTCGTAGATAGATTCGATATATTTCATCCATAAATAAAATTTATTATAAACTAAAACATATCTGTTATATCTGTTATAAAAAATAATCCATATAATAATTAGAATTTAAAAGTTTAAACATTATATTAAAATAATGGATAAATATTAAACTAATAATTATTATAAAAACATAGGGAGACATATAAGTATAAAGCTTTCTATTGAGTTCTATGTATTTAAAAAGTTCAATGTATTGTAACTATATTAATTTCTACATTAAACTTTAGAAATTTACAAGAGTAAATAATGCGTATCACTTTGTATCACCAAATTATGATAAAAATTTCATTACTATTTTTAATTACGAAAAAGCTTTTAGTCGGTTATTATATCGTACATAAAAAACGCAGCAAAGTTATATTGCTCCTTTTTAATTCTGTCATTGCTTATTCCAAGTATGGACAAAAATTAATGCATTTTGGATTATGTATTTTTCACATGATTCCAATATGATTCGATTTCATCGTGAATGTATGCTACGAGATAATTCGAAATTATGAGTGTCAAACTGCAATATTGATAGAACGATATCAATGATACAATAAAGCCGCAACAGGTTATTAGGTTCGAACGTACGATACGTAATCCCGTTATGTAGAATGCAGCCGAGAACCCTCTGGAATTGTGTATGGGGTCTTTGCAGACGCATAAACGCATAATCGAAAACATATTTGCCGATTAAGCCGCTAGTACTCCAAGTTTTTTCACGATGGAATTGAATCATGAGAGAGATATTTAGCCCATACTGACCGTCTACATTTATTGCAAACGACGTGGAAAACAAATCTATTTTTGTATCTCTTTCGCAATTGACTCGAGTGGATTTAATGAAATGTGTGAATAAAAAATGTTACAAAGCACAAGAAATATCTACTTATAAATTCTTCGATTAAACAGTTAAAAGGAGTTTAATTAAAAAATATGAATTTAAAAATTAAAAAGATACGAGAAGTAATATGATCAAGAGATATAGCATAAATATAATAATAATTATTGTTAAATTAATTATTAATGACAGATTTAATTCAATTTGTACTATAACGTAGAATCTAAATAAATTATATCGTATTTTTTATTTAATTGTATCCATAGTTATTGTGAGATTGATTTGATCGTGTGAAACTGTATTTTTACAAATGATGAGTTATAACGAATTATAGAAACATGTTTTTCGTGAAAGTTACTTTAATGTTATAAAAGTTAAATATTTTTTAATTTACTTAGATATCAACATATATGATCATTTCATTAGGAACAAAACATTTATCATTTGATTTTTTTTACCAGGTACTATTTTTAGGTAGGTACTATTTCTGCAAACTAGTTAAAATAAAAAAATGTTTCATTGCAAACAGCATGTTTTTTTTTTATTAATGTTTTTCAATTTCAAGATACAATAATAAGTTTCAATTTTAATATTTTTATAATTTAATGTAAATAATTACTTACGTTAATAAAGATGGAATGAAATTAATTTGCTAAAGCAATTTTAACAGAATTGCATGGAAATTGGAACATTTGAAATAAAACAAAAATGCAAAATAAAAACAAAATAAAAACTTTGTATGTATAAAAAAGTATTCCAAATTAGAGCAACCCATTTATATTGTGTGTGTGTGTGTGTGTGTGTGTGTGTGTGTGTGTGTATACATTTAATAATTTTATGTTACGATACTGGACGATAGTTAAATTGTAAGAATCCAAAGCAAAGAAACCAAAGCCAAGAATTTGTTGCAAATGATTTTAGTTATTTGAAAACGTGTCTGTGATTCGCACGATGCCCTTCTGTACGTAATGAGTTTTATATACAGTAAGTACTATTTCGAATTTCATACGCAGACATTTGCACAAATAAGCCGTAATAACGTACCCAGGCTGTAGCAGTAGGACTACTTGGACTATACACGGGTATACTTGGACGATGCTGAGATTAAACTGTGCAGGCGCGATTACGATACGCCAGTATCCGATTGGTCGGCGGTTCGTCGAACAGCATGGGCGGAGCAACCGTAATGAGTTTCTAGCTTAGTACTGTCCTGTTTCGTTCCTCTTGTTTGCTCTCTCGCTTTCCACCATCCCTCCTCACCTCTATCTTCTTTTGTCCATCGTTTGTTTCTTGCTCTGACTCACTCGCTGTTTCTTACACGCGTCATCTTTATGAATGCAAGTATGCATGTCTGTCTGTTTATACGCGTACACCATTTCGCATGTGAATATGTATGTCGTCTTTCTTCATTCGTCGTCTCCCCTTTGTCTCCGCCCGAAAGGTGCCGTTTCTCCGCTCCTCGTTCGTTGTCGCTGCACAAACTCCTCATGCATTCTTCTTCGAATAATTTTCGAATTACGGTTAAGAGCATTCGATGTTCCACGGACTATTCTCATCGTGAGATCGTGAACAGCATTCATTAGCGACTGGCATACCTTGGTAGATAAATTTGCTTCGTTATATGGAAGAGGTTGTTCCGCTGTGATTGTCGATACGGTTGGGATCGTGGGTATTTTCTAATGGCTATAAACTTTTGTAGGTTTCGACGATGATACTTAAGAAGAGATCTGCGTTTTGTGAAATATCTTTTTGAGTGTATTTTTTATTTCTTCTGGAGATCTTTTGTTATTATATAATAGTTGTAGATTTCATTTTATCTATTATTATTATGTTGATTAATGCACAATATATACAGAGATTTTTTAGTAGACAATTTTCTAGATAATTAGTGATTCTAGTTGAATCATTTTAATGGAATACAATGTAGATGTTCTACATTTTATAGATAGATATTTATAGATAAGATAATTCTACCTATTGAATGAAAACCGTGTAGAAAGTAATACCTGTCCGTTTAGAAAAATTTTATTTCAAAAAGTTTTCTTTCAAATTTCTCTGGATTTTACAAAAGATTTCTTCTATATCAACATTATCAACATTCAAAAAGCGTATGGCAGATCGTATTTCGTTATGGGTGAAATTTTCAATTCTCATTGCTGTTTCAAGTGCGTGAAACAATGACAATATTAATTATTTAAACATGACATTTGATGTAGTTTATGTCAATATATAAGTGTATGGAGTTGTATGAAGTTGTATCTATAAACACGTTTCATTGTTTTATATTTTCACTTCATAATTACTCAATGTTCGAAGAAGTTTGATAATTATGTAGAAGTGAGTCTATAAATTAAATAAATGCATATTTCAAGTCATAGGTAAAAAAAGAGAGATAATAAGAATCATTTACGTTTCATGTTGCAATAAAAAAATTGAAAATAGATATACGTATTTACATATTACATAGGTACATTACGTTATAAGTACACCTACGCGTTGTTTCAAAGGCTATGGTTCTGCCCAAGTATCGATTTTTTCCGAGGCATTTTTCAATTTTATTACATAGAATAAAGTGCAATGAAACAAGTAATGCGGAATTTTCATTCCAATATATGTATATGTCAAGTATCTTACGCTTGCAATCTATTGATAAAACTGCAGTTATCTCATAAAAATATTCCCTATGTGGGTACCCACTTATTCATTTATCATTGTGATCATTTCTCGCAATAACACATCATTCTTCTCTAGATGTTTTCGCTCAATTACTCGGTGTTGGTTATTGTTAAAAAAACAATAGTAAAACATTAGAACGATAATCGATGGTAACAGATTCCTAGAAAATCACAAGTAAATACCATGCAACTTCTATGAATATAAAAGGCAACGTACAAAAAATACTTTGATAAACTTACTATATTCACGTACTTATTTTATCGAACTCAAATAATCTGTCGTTATATAAATTTATATCTAATTTATTTTTTAAATAGAAAATTAACATACAAACTTACCTAATCATTGTTTCTTTATCTAACTAGTTTCGATTAAAAAAATGATCAATTAATCAAGTTTCTTGTAAAAACTATTAATTTCTCTTTCCCCCCATTCCCATGTCTTTTCTACAATTCTTATTGTGTTGTTATCACCATTATTGTTATTTTTATTTGTCAGAACTAATTTCTATTATTCCATAATATTCTATACTATCGATGAATTCTCTTAGATATAGATATATAATAGAAAAAAATTTAGTAGTAAAATAACAAAGTTTTATAAATGTTGCCAAATTGAGCTAGGTATTCTTTTTAATAGAGAATAGTAGATAAAATTATAAAAACTGTTTATGTAAGCCACTAATATTACATATATGCTCGTATCGTACTGCAAGAATACGCGCGCGTATTATTTAATCAACAAAAAGGACTCGTGTAACATCAAACACGATAATATTTTATTTCGTCGTTTTCGCACTTATTGCCTCGTCCCGAATATACTATCGTTGATTTAAAATCGATGCTGAATAATGCATATGAGGCAAAAACGAGCGAAAAGCAATCCGCTCGGGGCAATCGGTTTTTCGATTAAATTTCATTTCACCGGAACTTTATGTCAGCGCCGCTTATTGCAACCGTTGAATATTTAAAGATCTCTCCACCGCGATCACCGTATCTCATCGCTTTTGTACGGTTCTTCGGCCCTTGCGAATAATTCGTCGGTAACACGAGGTTAATTATTCTAACTTATGATCAGACGAAATCACTTTGTCTCGTGACCGTGGTTTCAGATTGAAAGGGGGTTGTCCACGTACAATTGGCTAAAAGATAATCAGATTCCAATTGTAAATGATGCTATTTTAATATGCTTAATAATAAACATCATTTCTAACATACTAGTATAATATTGCAAATATCTTATATACCTGTGCTTAAAATATTTTGTTAACATTGTTATTGTACACATGTATGTACATATAAGCAATACGCAAGATGATTCGCGTAATTGTAACAAGCCTGTAACAAATCTTCTATTTAGTTGAAGTCGGAAAAAAGTGTTAGTGGAATAAGATGAAAAGTACAAGATGGACTATGTCCGATGATCATATTTTTTTTGTAAATACAATATTGTACGTGCACTTTGCAGTTACACTATTTTTTCTTAAGTAAAAATATAATCCTTTTTTGCATACATCGAGCCCTTTCGATGTTTTACGAAAAATGGTACAAGATATTATGGCTGAAAAATGACTAGCTTAAAATCAATCTCAATCTTAATTTTGTAATTTCTATTGTTAAAGACAAGGATAAAGAAGTAACGCTCGACTTCCGAGTTTGTTTTCCTTGTCTTTCTTCGTTTCTCTTGCCCTTTTTTTGTATTAGGTACTAAATAAAAGTTAAAATATCTTTTAAATTCATCAATATTTGACCATATTATCCTAATATCTTTTTTATGTAAAATGACGAGAATATTCGATGTATATAAAAGAAGGTATATTCTGTTAAAAAAAATTTTAATTACAAACGTACGTACATTATTGCATTTGCGAAAAAGATATGATTGGCAATACATAGTCCATTTTGAACGTTTCATTTTTTCGAAGTTTTTTAAGCAGCAAAAAGATATTATAAAGCCTATAAGTAATATTAAATTATTAAAGATGTAATATATAGCAAGTACTATGTATAATGATATCACTACACAGTGATGGTGCGGACAGAAAATTTACGATTCAAAAATAGTTTAGGAATTTTCATGACATTGATTTTATTGATGATAAATATTTTAGAATGACTAGACATAAAGATTATCAGTGACCAGATAGATACAAAGTAATTTATATCATGGTATTGTAGATATCAAAATCTAGTATTGAAAATTATTTACATTAACTTGAAATGGTAGATAATAAAAATAGATATGACGCTTGAGTTTTGCATAGTTCCATGTATTACAAAAATGAATTACTTTTTATTACAGCGAATTGTCAGGAGAGACGAAAAATGAATAATATAATGCAAGAAGGGTATATTGTACACAACCACAGTCAGATATTTTAAAATGCTAGAAATATATAGGCGGTCTGATTTTTTGAGCTTTTTACAGGAAAAGATGGTAAATTCCTGAAGGATGGAATCATGCATCTGTCAAAATGCAGCGAAAGATTGTCGATCAAGAGACCTTTGACTAATGTTTTTTC
>KQ435983.1:126625-137655 GCA_001276565.1 Melipona quadrifasciata | reverse complement strand
TGTTTTTTCAGATCTAAAATAAGAAGACGGCCATTTCATACATATTAGAATTCAATATTACTTCTCGACATTGCTTTGGCCATCTCAATATAAATCGATGCGAGCATTTAGGTATGCTTATATACTTTACCCGACATTAAAGTTGCTTGATATGCAGTCGTGCGTATAATCGGATACAACTTTAGTCGTCCATTGCTATTAAACCTGTCTGCGTTTCGTTGCTTTTTCATTCAACCTGCTATTTCAGCTTCTCTTCGAAAGATAGCCGAGTCGGGGTATAAAGGAGGCGTGCCAGTCTTCAAATGGCATACAGAGAAAATTGAACGAAGAATGAAAGAAAGAAAGAAAAGAAGAAAGGGAAAAAGAAAGGAAAAAAGAAAGGAAGGAAGGGAGGAAAGAAAGAAAGAAAGAAAGAAAGAAAGAAAGAAAGAAAGAAGAAAGGATCATTTTGGTCAGGATTTTTATTGAAACATGGATTAACATGTTCTATCCTTTGTTTGGTAGTTTCGCGCGTTCTTACTCACTTCCTTCTTTCTTAATTTCCGTCCCGGTTGTTTTACACGCGTTCTCGCGTTTCATGCTCGTTGCTCTCTTTTACGACTTCTGAAAATCGATGTCGACACGAGGAATTCGTGAATTATTTAAGAATGCTCGTTGCCACACGGCCCGTTGTTGGCCTAATACGAATGAGCCGCTATCCTTGTCGACTCTGCATTCTTCATGAGAATCGCATTGTGCGCTCCAGCTAAAACGGACGTGAGAAACACTCGACATTTTCTCTTTCTTCTTCTTCTTTCTACTCTGTTGTTTCGTTGACTTCTTCTTCTTCTTCTTTCTACTCTGTTGTTTCGTTGACTTCTTCTTCTTCTTCTTTCTACTCTGTTGTTTCGTTGACTTCTTCTTCTTCTTCTTTCTACTCTGTTGTTTCGTTGACTTCTTCTTCTTCTTTTTCTTTTTCTTTTTCTATCTTTTTATTTCTTCCCGACTTTTCGCGGTAGTCATGGCGTGGCTTTTGTGACTAAACGAGACGAATATTTATCGATCTATCAAAATCGCTTGAAATATAGCTGGGTTTTTTACAGTAAGAATTGTAGACGAAAATTTATCCCAAATTTAGCTTTCTAAGATCATTTCAAATAAAAGCATTTTTTTTTAAACGGAAATTATTTTATACGATATATTGTAAGATGATAACGATTGTAGATTTATAACTTTGCTCTATTCTATGATCTTATAGTCCAACAACGTTAAAAATTTTCAGATGCATTTCGTAAGAGATTAATTCCGTAAAAATTTATTAAATTTATTAAATTTATTTATCCAATGCGAATACATCCAATAATGTATTTAACGCTAGAACTATCAAAATGATAAAAGCGATTAATTTGTAATTTTTGTTATAAAGTTGGTAGATGTAAAATAGTATTTTTATAAAATGTAGGAATAGATATTTGTATACTCTGTTATATTATAAAGTTTTTCTATTCCTCTTATTTCAATGTTTCTGATGAAAATTGTATGCTTCAGTCGTTCGTAGTTTTAGTGTCAATTCATTTTTGTATTTATAATAATTATTTAGTATTTATAAGATTAAATATAGCAAAATTCAGGTATCCACGTAATATCGAAGTTTCATGTCAATTCACATTTTTGTAAAATAATTCAAGAAGTAGAATCTAGGGAGAATTTCGTTTCACTTGTTAAATTCTCTTATTATTTTAGCAGATACAGGTAGGCTGTATTTTAGATAATACATTTTACTGTATTATATATATTCTGTGCATTTTTAATGTATTATTTCACTGTACTAATATATTATTACATCTTATGTATAAATGCATATTTTTATAAATGTCCAATAATCTAGTAATATTATACAAGTATTATAGAAGTAGATGTTAAACGATTACTATTTTAAATAGTTACGAGAACACGTTCGTACATATGTTTTAAATCCAAAAATTAGGTATACTTTTATTAGTGAAAATAATAACTTTCTCAATTTGTTAATAAATCTTAATTTCGAGTTAATCTTGATCGAATCTTACTCTATTTGAAATCACATAGAAATGGATGTTTCCGCATTGATTTCTTTAACTGCGAAATCTTCCAAAAAGTCCTTCATTTTCGATAGTATTGTATCCAATCTTAGAGGAGCGTAACCATCCCAAAGTTTGCTCTGCTGAAGAAAAAAAGAAAGAGGCTGGGGTCTAATCGTGTTAGATGTTCGGCTCACCATCTTGCTTTCTGGTCACGTATCACCGTAAAACAAAGGAACATTGAGCGTGCGCGCGGCTAGAATACATGCCTTAATATTTAATCCCTCATTATCGGGACCGAGTCTGAGCTTTTGAGACAATTGGCAGTTTTACTGCCCAATAAGAATCCTCGGGCGTATATTGGTTGAAATGTTACGATCATGCGTATCGATGTTTCATTCCACCAACAGAAATGTAATACATGGCGGCTGTTTCAGAGTTGATTTCAAAGTGTGTGTTGTGATGTTATGTACGTATCTACTGATGACAGAGAATGGAGGTTGAATTAATCGTTGATAACCAGAATGTTATTCAATGATTAATTGAATACATTTGCAATAATATTTTCTTTTAATTTGAATCTAAGCAATCGCTGCAAATATTGAATACTATAAATATGAATGCCTATAAATATGATTCGAAAGAATGAGAACGAGATAATATGAAGGTGATAAGTAGAATAAGTAAAGATTTAATAAACATATCTATATAAGAATCAATGAGACGAATATAGACAATGAAATTGAATATAGACTTAGAAATTGAACTGATATTTAGTGAAAGATTGACATTCGAAGAATTCGTTTTATTTCTCGGATCAAAATGCTTAGATTTTGATAAAATTGATCGTCGTTTGCATTATGTATTTGTATAATAGTTTTACGTAATAGCCATTTTTATTTAGCAATTTTTTTTCGACATATATTGAAGTAGATAGATATGTGTCAGTGTACAGTAAATTTATTTTACTTTGGAATGTTCTATTCTTATTTTCGATGTATGTATTTCAAGAATGTTACTATAGTGTTTGATCATCATCAAGTAAGTACACGACTTGCATTGACTTCGTCAGTGTACGAAATAAAATCAATGTATATCTAATTGTAAGTACAATTGTTGGATGACTGACAAACATACAGGTGTTACAATTAAATCTAAATGTTATTTTAGATTAGGAACAAATCGGATAACGTATCTATATGGCATATAAATAGATAGTAGGTAAGATAAAATCAAACGAGATGTAAACTTTTGAATTTCATTTTTGTTATTTTATATTAATTATGAAAATATTTAGACATCTCTTTATAGCTTCTAATATTATATAATGAATATCATATTACTTACATTTACTTTAAAAAAAGCATAAAATTTAGCATCTAAGATTCATGAATAATAAAAAAAATTGTATGTAATGGTATGTTATTATGTTTTAGGTGTAAGTTTACACTTTCATTATTAAGAATCATTCAAAAAATTAATTTTTCTGTACAAATTTATGAAAACGATGAAAAAATGATAGAAAATTGTTTAAAGATTAAATGTTATAATAAACACCATATTTTAAATATTTTTGTGCATTACTCGCATTCTTTGCATTTTTGGATTTTTAAATTTCACACGAATGTATGAAAATTTGCAATCCAATTACGATCTATAAATATTGTTTGGCCACATATGGTGAATGTGAGAAAAGAATTTTCTTACTGAAAAAGAACTACATTATACTGTATTGACGATTATATTGATTAGTTTAATTAATTTTAATACTTGTGCATTTAAGATTCAAACAACACAAGTTCGGCATAACTTGAGAGATAAATGTAATAATAGGTATATTATTGGTCCAGCTTAAAACAATATAATTTATTGGAATAATTCAATTTATATACTTATATCCAATGCAATGAACTTTTATTATCAATTTGAATAAATATAAAGAATATCGAGTATATCGAAAATAATAAACAGAGATATTTGATCTGTTGAAGAAATATCTCACTATAAATGAATGAAAGAACGTTGCTAACGTTGGAATTGAGTAAGAAGTTCCAATATCTCTTAAAATAATTGACAGTATCAATGTTCAATAAAGTTCTTGGATGCCATTGACAGAAATGGTATGAACACGTGCGTCAGTCATATAGGTAACCGACCAACTACAGAAGATTGACGCGCGTATTTCAGTATCGACGTGGATACCTAACTATCTATTTCTTCTTCTTCGTTTTACATCACATTTTGTTTCACATTTAATGTTAAAAATAATTATTTCATTTTTGTAAAAATTATTTATGCTTTCAGATTTTCGTAAAGAATAATTAATTATTGATTATAATAGCAGGAAAAAATTGTTGAAAAATGTTATTACATCTACTCTACGCAATTGTTTTTACGTAGGTATTTGATTTATATCTTTTCAAGATAGTTTTAATAACTCGTTACTATATTTTAGTTCTTTAATAATGTTGAATTTATATACTTTTTAATTTTATTTGAAATAACTATGCGTTAAATTTATGCGAAAATCTTTTCTTTAGATTATCTATTTCGGTATTTGGCTATCGAACGAAATAACTTCTTGTTTTATTTGTCATTTTATATATTTAAATAAATTTTTATAATTATAAAAATTTCTCAAATACGTTCTTTAATCCTTGCCAACTGCATCATAGATACAGATTTTAAATAATCTCATGTCAGATTATTTGTTATTTTATTTGAATACTCGAATTAATTGAAATTAAAAATTATTTAAATTTGATTTATTTGGATTTCAAATTAAATAAAGTCATAGGTACTGTTTTCATGTCATTTCTGAAGTGACAATAATATCTAAATTAGTTGATTAATATCTAAATTCATTATTTCAAACTGTTATTTTTTATTTTATTCCGAATAAAACGTGTTCTTTTTCATTGTTTGTGTTTAATAATAATAAATTTTAATAATATTTAATAATATTAATTTTAATAATAAAATGTTCGGTACTCGATCGTACTGCATAATTTAATAATAACAATTCATATTCAT
The DNA here is from genome assembly GCA_001276565.1 of Melipona quadrifasciata. Taxonomy (NCBI): domain Eukaryota; kingdom Metazoa; phylum Arthropoda; class Insecta; order Hymenoptera; family Apidae; genus Melipona; species Melipona quadrifasciata. The sequence continues at coordinate 132,583 of KQ435983.1, read as the reverse complement.
CTAGATAAGCTTAGCATACACAAGCATACATCACGGCGACTAGACGGATCAAAAATCATAATGTGTAGGGTGGCAGAAAGTGAGTGTCGGCGTTGTTATTACATTCGTAGACCCATAATGCTACGGCACTGTCCCTGACCCGAGAGACCCGCAATAATGAAATTAGAGTTCTTGCTGACTGGGGCGAGGTTGAACGTGAAACACATACCCGTTGAAATATCACTGCTTTTGCAAAAGATGGAACAACTACCCGGCTGGTCGGAAAATAGAGGGGGGTGGGACGAAACGAACAGAGAGAGAGAGAAACGGAAGGCAGTGTGATCGAGTACCGGACATTGTGCGGTATAATGAAAACATGGCCGCCACCTGGAAATCCCCGATGGCACTGCTTTGAAGAGAGGTCGAGTGAAACTCGTAAAACAATTTCGAGACTGGTTAAACAATATTGACAAATATTGTTTAATAGATAATAGATTTGCATTCTAATTTCATTGTGTTTAAAAAGAAATTTCCTGTTTGCGCGTTGAATATTTTTGCAGGCATGTTTAAAAAACTATTTAAAAATTTATACAATGAACTTTTAAATTAATTATTTGAATTGAATATTTTAATTATTTTCGGTTACATTTAAGTTTCTATGATTAATATAATTAGTTTATAATAAATGTGAAAGTAATTAAAGTAATTCAAAGAGATTGAATAGATAGTTAATGAATATTTCACTTGTTCAAATTATATTATATGAAATCAAATATAACATAATATAATTAGAAGTATAATTAGAAATTAATTTCTAAAAATAAATAATATATTGATAGGATATATGATGGGATATAAAATATAATTTAGTATTAAATATACATTGTTCTTATCTCTAGTAATAAAGGGGGACCGACTTTTAAAGAGGAAATCACGTCCTCCAACTTTTGTTCATCGATTATTTAATCAATCATACCCATTTTTACGTTCACTAAAAAACGCTCGTCTCTTCCGTAGTAGTGAGTCCCTGGACTATCGCTGTCCCGCGATGGATCGAAATAAGAAGGCAATAATTTTATATTTCAATATGCAATAAAGAAAAGAAAAGAAAAGAAAAGAAAAGAAAAGAAAAGAAAAGAAACAGCTTTGATAAATTTATCTATTTCCAACGGAATGTATGATCTATTGAAAAATTGTTTCAAATTATTCGTGTCATTCAACCAATAGAAGCAAATATGTTCGAAAAAATTGCAAATATAATAAAAATAACGGTGTATTATTTAAAATATGGATTAAACTTTTAAAATTATTAAAAGGATTATAATTTAAAATTAACTTCATTAATTTCATACAATCTCGATTATTTATATTATCTTGAGTATTTCGAATACCTATGCATTGACATCACAAATGAAAATAATTAGTAGTTATAAACATGTTTGTTTATTTTTGTATTTTTATTATCAAGTGATGGATATGAAGTATATGAAGAAATTAAACTTATTAAAAATTATGCTTATTACAATAAAATTTATTGCATCTCTTTTAATAAAAAATTAATTATGTTATCAAATGCAGTTTCCAATAAATTGTACCAATGTGGACTTTAACAAACATTTTTCAAAGTAGATATATTTCGCGAGTAAAAAATGGGTATCTATAAATAGAATTAAGCGACAATAGTATCGCAAGATGTAATAGTAATTTCCGCAGTCTATACTCAAACTGGCCATTAATCCGATTTCCTATAAAAGAGAAGTACGCTGGCACGTCCTCGAGTGAATTTCATGGAGCTCGAAATTAAATAGAATTTAATCTCAGAACATAGCTGTATTCTAGTCTCGGCAGAAGTCTGGTTTACGTCACCCGTAACCACTTAGCGTATTGGAGTTTGATTTATTTTCCGAGGCAAACTGCCGCCTAGGGAGGGTAGCCACCCTTTGAATAGGATCTATTGTATTTCTATTAAGTCCTTGGCTCATTTTTTCATCCCGCCCATTTGCTTGCTATCGCTATCATATTTTTTGATATTCTATTTTCTGCTCTGAATATTGTTGATTGTTCTTGTACGAATCTTTTTCAATTTCTTTTCTTGTGAACATTTTCACCCGTTTTATCATTTTCATCGAATATTTAGAGAAATTAATTAGCAATTAAAACCAAATTCAGAACTTATTTCAAGAAATATAAATAAAAATAAATATTTGCGACAAAATAAAAATTTACGATAATGTATAATAGAAAGTTTAAACTGGAATAACGGAAGGTTTAAAAACATAATTACAAAAATATTTAATTGGGAAAATAAAAGATTTGAAAGTTTGTAATTATTATTTTCATAAGATTTGGAGATTATATTGAGAAATAATTCAAAAAATAGTTTTAGATATTTTAAAATGTGTAATGAAACAAAAGATTATAACATATTTGATAATAATTATAAATTTGATAATTTCTTTTTATGACAAATCTGGCAGTTATGATACACGAAAAATTTATTTCTGAAATTTATCCTATTAATTTGGTATTTATAAAATAAAAAAATCTGTTACGGTATTGTATCAGTTTTTATAGTTTCTTAAAACGTGCTTTATTATTTGAAGAATTATAACACTTCATCGAGTTAAGGTTTTAATTAATTAGAACACAATTTGACGAACGGGTGGCTGAATTAGAGTTTTTGTCGGTGATTTAGGAGAACGAAGTACTTCGTAGAAAGGGGTGCCGCGTTATAAATTCACCATAACAGATTAATTCTATCGTATTTTCAGAACGCCACCGTATTTATCCTAACATATATATTTGTACCAACGTTACTTATATGCGCTACATTGTAATATGTAATTGACAAGTTATTTCGAACATTTATTCATTATTGATATAATTTTACAAACGTATTTCTGAGTAACGTCGTCAAAAATATCGGTATATCGAAATATTCATGTACTTATATGTTTTTCTTTATACAAAATGAAAATAGCAGTTACAACAATCTGAAAAAAAGAAAAAAAAAAACAATATTTCTCGTTGAATGGAAATTTTAATTAAAAATGGTGTACAGGAAAATTAAATTTGATCAGAAGTAATGTAATTATCTTGCTCGGATAAACGACCATGGTATAATGATTAAGGAGGGGAATAAGTCGTTCCTGCACGGACAGCTTGCCGGCGGGAATTAAGCATTCTTTTATCTTCTTACAGCGTCTTTTTACGCGTCTCAGCTTGAACTTGCTCTTAATCAATCAAAAAATTATGCGTATAAGTCACAAAACGACGTATGATGCGAACATTATGAACATTTTTTTTATTTCGATTTTGATTTGTTATTACGATATTGTGTAAGTTTTTAATTTGTTGATTTTTGTAAGAAAAAATTAAACTTTTAATCGTTGTTTTTTTCTATTACAATTTAATTTCAATTTCATATTATTTTATATTATTATTTATTTGTATGTTACATTGCTAAGTATCTTTTACTAAATATATCAGTTTATAAAAGAAACTTGTCTATCATTTTTAATTAAACTTTTTGAAATGACAACGTTATTTAGGAAAACAATTTTTTAAAAAATATAAAGTATAAAAATGAAGAATATTATATCTGTTAATAAGTACATATACCTATATTTAAATAAATTTATTTAAATTGACATTTAAAATTTGTAGATAGAAATATATAGAAGAAATATATAGCTATATTATATGTACTTACAAGGATGGAAGAAATAACAGCTTTACCCTGTTCATATTATTCATTGATTAATGTAATTTTTCGATTCTTATCTACTTTTGTATCAAAATTATGAATACAATAGAAATATTCCGTGATGAATAACTGAGATAGTTACTGTTTCATTTAATTATATTGCAGCTAATTACTGTAAATTACACATATGGTAGCATGTACGCACGGGAGCCGCTAATATAATAATTATTACAGTACCTCCTGATGCAATTTCGCATTGATATTTCGTTGATTACAAAATTTTTATCTCAGTAATTTAACGTAAGAATTTTTAATTTCTGATAAATCAGTTGATGGGTTCCTAACGATATGATTTTTTGGTCGCCAATTCTTTTGTATTCATCTATAATAATATATTTGCATCTTTATGGCTATATTTGTTATGCAACAATGATAATGAAATTAGATTATTTTCGCGAAAAATTTTCGACAATTTCGAGAAATTTTGAATAAAGAGATTATGATTTCAGTATAACAGATTTTTGTTAAAGTACTTATAAGTATAGTGGGGTATTTTATTTTGTTATAATAAAGATAAAATAGATAATTTAAGATTAATAGATCTTAGATAGTTACAGAGCTAAAAACAAAAAATTGTAATTCATTTTTCTTTTGTTTTGTAAAAATGCAATTATTAAATATATATGTGTGTATACATGTGTGTGTGTGTGCGTGTGTGTGTGTGTGTGTGTGTGTGTACTTAATATGTTTAACTATTTGAAATACGTACATTTTCCCTATTTTTATTATAGTTTGATGGTGTAATGATATAAAATATGTTCTTCTATTCAACATTCTTACGTTACACGAAAAAAAAATTTGTTTAATCATAAAAATTAATATCTCAAATAATTTTATTAGCAAAATTACTATTTTCTTCCAAACAATCGATTTATCAATTATGATATTTTATTTTTTTAGCAATAAATTATTTGGATGCAAAAAGAACTTGAGAATGTTCGAGCTTTTTTCGAATAAATATTTAATGAAAGAATTAAGAAAAAATATTAAATTTTTTAACATTATGAATAGTCCTGCAATAACTTCGTTACACAAAAAACACGTTTAATTTTTAAATGTAATTGATTTTTTTTTACCCAATAATAGGTATAGTAGGAAGAATTCATTTTTATAATGAAACACCTTTGTTACTCCGATTGCCCTTACACGTATAAAGATCACTGTTCGCTATTGAACAAGCAGTAATCCGATCGGTGGATAAATCGCGAAAAGAAATCGACGCGGAGCATGCGAGAGCAGCTTGAACGTCCCGGAACAGCATCGCGAACGATAACAACAGCCGTTTGGGGGTGGAAGGGAATGCGGTCGGTGATAAACTCCTCGGTAGACAGAATACAGATCGAAAGTCTACCGGCTAACCAAGTTATCGTAGCCCCCACTGTGTTCTTGCCCCCACTTCTTCTCCATTTGGAAAATCCCTTGGCACTAAATAAATGTTTTACTCTGGCCGGCCTGGCCTCTGTATATTTGTATGCGGTGTTGCGCCACCGATGCTGCACCCTGCTTATATACTTTCCACGGCAGGTCCTGTGAAAAGTACAATCTCATCGGTTTCATATGGTTGCGGGAACAATGCTAGGATATACGTACTATTCGTAAGAAGTACGAGCTTGTTGTTTTGTGTCCGGAAATAAGTTCAGTAGAAGAACTTGTTATTCGATGTCTTGAATGATTATTTACTCCGGTTGTTTTACTTGTTTATTGAAAATTGCGAGTTATGACGCTATCACGCATTTTCAACTTATGATCAACAGTAATTACTTACGATCATATATTTAAATACTTATAATTATTTTAGATCTGAGTCTAATTTAATTGCAGTGAATGTTATCAATAAGATAATTATATGTGCTTCATTTTTAAGAGGGTAGCTCTGGGTAGCATTGGTGATATTGAAATAAATTGGTGCATTTTTATCGTAAATGACAAATTTTATTCTACTGCCAGTCTAAAAACAGACAAGATGCATTTTCATTCGGTATTCTTTTTAAAATAAATTTTTGTTGATTATTCTTAAAAAATTTTACCTAAATATTTCAATCTGTGGAATCTATTGACTATTTAAAATTACTATTACCACTTTCTTTCTAAATTTTCTGTTACTGATTTATCAATTGATATTTTTTTGTAATTTTACAAATGACGAAATTTACTTTGATAATTATTCGAAACGGTGGCAACCTCATCGATTTTAGCGAGCTTGAAATACGTTA
>KQ435982.1:255567-270261 GCA_001276565.1 Melipona quadrifasciata | reverse complement strand
AATACGAAAAATTTAAATTAAAAAAAATTAATTTCATAAATTGAAGTTGAATAAATGTTTTAACAATCTTTTGAATTAATTAATTTATTTGTCTACTCCAAGGTAATTCGAATATATACATCGAAATAAGTAAACTTTTTTAAAGTTCTTATGATTAACTATCATTAAATATTCCACGATATTTGATATTTATTACTTATTATCAGTTGCATTATTAACTGCAAAATTTAATTATTATTTTTATTAATTAATTTTAGAGTTTGATGTACCAAGAGAAAAATAACTATTTCCTCGCGTCGTTAAAAGTTGCTAACATTATGTATTATTAAGAGAGAAAATTCGTGTAATTCGAATTTTCATTATACACGAAGGAATTATTTTTAAAAAACTGGCTTTTCAAGCGGTTGCATGATGCATACAGCTCAAAATATGTTATATGCAAATTAGCTCGTGAAACTTAGAAACCAACTAGCATTTACGTAGGTTTCAATATTATTCATTCTTGAAGTCAGAAAAAACCTAATTAGCATATCATGTTCTCCTTGACACGAATCTGAAATCTTTCAAGTATTATACACAAGGTCGATCATTATCAAAGACTGATAACGTGCTGAAATATTCAAGTACATATTATGCATATAATTAATTATATACATTATATAAATACTTGCTATACATATAATTTACTATATACGGAGCGACCTATAAATCTATAAATGCAAACTCGTATAAATGTAAATTACTATTATCCAAAAAAGTAGTTCAGATAAGAAATAAATGATTTCGATGAGATTACATTCTGGTGTACGTAGATGAACGAGGTCATATGAAAGTTTACCTCCACTCTTCCGAATGAAATGATATGTATATTTTTGATCTGACTAATCAATGCAGTTCGATATTCTTTATAGAAAAAGAATACTAATTTATGTATATCGAAAAATTATTAGTTTAAGAGATTGTTATTTTAACTTTAATTTTATACAATTTATGTATGAAAAACAAGGACAGTGTGAGCAAAAAAATATTGCCTCTGTTGCAAGAATTAATGTTAAAATATCTTGTAAAATAATAATTTTTCAACATACACAAGTTAATATTTTCTTTACAGAAAATGTCGAGTTCTATCGATTAAAAATATATCATCCCATTAAAAAAAAAAAATGGATTTAACTTTCATATGATCGAAATGATTCATTTTTTATTTGAATTTTTTTTCCTAACTTTTTTTTGTTACAGACAATTAATCTGGATTTACAGATTTAAAACGGGCACACCCAGTGAGTGTGAAATGAGATTTTTATTTTCATGATGTTAGAAACATGTAAAAATAATTAGTGTAAAATTTGATGGCTAGTTAAATATTTTCCTAATTAACGTTTCGTTAACTTTTGATATGCCAAATATGAGAACTCCTTTCTTCAATTTCAATTATCTCAATTGTTTTTAATGTTCCAAATATAAGAAATTTGTAATTAATTATCAAATGTCTTTTTAGTTCAAATTTCTCCACATAGTTTACGCGTGTTAACTTATTGCTAGCAAAGTCCATCGACACGAATGAAATCCAATCCCCGAAGAATTCTGTGCTCTTTCATAAGATTTTTAAAGTTCGTTGCCACTCGGAAAACTGAATGGCGTCTTCGAACTTCAGCGACTCGAGAAGCAAGTGGGAAAGATTACTCTGACGACGTGAAACTTTCGGAAAATCGATATTCCGGCGATGGGTCCGACTTGTCGGAGAGAAGAAAGCAAAACGTTGTCGAAAAATCGAGAATCTTGGTCGTTGCTGAGGAAACATTCGTGACCTCGCAAATTTTCGAAATCGAACGACTGGAAGGAAAAGGGGGGGAGATCTCTTTGGCGAAATTGACGAGCCTTTCCATGGCTCGGAACATCGAGGACCATCGAGAATATTGCTGGCGAAATAACGTTGCAATTAGACGGCAAGCCGGAGGCAGCAATGGGAGAAACGATGTCGTAACTCGCGATAAAGTCGCTCGTAACGTTGAGATCGTTGTTCTGATTGGCGAGAGAAAATTTTCGATAGGATATTGTCGACGTTCAATTGTAGCCCATTAGGCGTTTAGTGGTCCTGAAAGTGTTGTCATTTTGTTAGAGTGATTTTAGGGAAACGACGTACGTGTTTGCTCGAGTAATTACTAAAATTGTTACTATTTTGATGAAACAGCACAGTAAGCTTCAACTTATTCGAAATTATTTTAACACTGGTAACAGCAAAATGTAAAATAAAATGACTGCAAAAAAAAAGAGTGGTAATTTTTTGTAGAAATTTTGTAAAATGACAACGGTGCATTTTTGAAGTACCACGATAGGATCATAATTCACCGTAGGAACTTTATAAAATTATAATTATACATTTTTCAAGATTTAAATTACCAAATTCACAGGAATTTTGTAAAGTTGCAACAACACATTTTTGAAAATTCGAATGGCAAAATGATCAAAACAACAAATTCATAATTCAGTTTTCGTAAAAAAATTATATTCATTTAATTAGAAAAATGAATATGATTTACCTAATTTTTAAAAAAAGTTCACTCACAATTCCGTAATTAGTTGTAATATGTTTCTTTCATTTTTATTATCCACGGATAATTTTAATATTATTCATCATAAATCTAATTAAAATGTTATAATTTCAATAATATTAATTAACTATGTAAGAAATTTTTGTAGCACTAATAGCAAATTTTGCTTATTTAAAGCCTCGTTTTCGAGAAAATCAAATTTAAAAGATCTAGTCGTGTAATTGACTAAGAATTTGACTAGATTAGGAATGAACAATCATAAATCAAAAACATAGAATGAATTTTTTCCGTTTAAATAGTTTTCAAAAAAAAAAAAATAGAATTTTAATGTATTTAGTCAAGTATTAACATACTTGATTTGAAATTTTCAATATTAATTTTCTCGAAAATCGACGTTTTTGACCTACTTAACGTAGAATTTCATTATAATTTCCCATTACTTTTATTCAGTTCAGAATCAGCCAAACTCGATTATATTTGATAAATTTTGGAACTCGCATTTCTTGAAAACAAAGATTTAAATGATAATTAGGTGACATAATATTAGATAAAAATAATTTGACTATTCAGAATTAAAAATGTTATTTACGTAGACATCGTATTTGGATGAAATACGATAAGTGATAATCGATGGAAGAAATAATTTTAGAAATTAAATTGACATTCATGTAGAAGGGAGTGAAGAGGGACAACCAACTTTCGGTTAATCAATTAACGTCCAGAGAACTTCCGTCATATTGCCGAACAATTAAATCTAAGTTGCACAATTTCAAGATGCTGAAAATTATTAATCGGCCATCGTATTATCCGTTTGTCATTTGTTGGGAAATTGGAAATTAATTTGTTAAAATTGGAAATTAATTCGACATTATGACATGTTTTCTATTAATTCTCTAAATAGCTTGAAGTACTCGAACACTCGTTTGTGTTGTTTAAAATCATAGAAAGTTGTTAAACAATCATAGATAATAATAATATGATATTTATTATAACATCAATGATTAATTAAGAAATAACAAACATAAAAAATACTAACGTGCATAACAGCACAGTTTAAACAATCAATTTGTTAAAAATATACGTAAACTTGAAATTTAAATTTTATCTAAAAGTAGCAAGTTATCTATTTCATGTTACTCTTTTCTGATATGCTTCGATTTATCATTAAAACAAGGAATTTTATATTATTTTTTCGTACAAGTTGCATTCTGTGCGCAAAAAAATCCGAAATTTCGTAATTATAAATTTCGAATTTCATTATCTCCGATGCTTCCTATGTGCAATAAAATAAAGGGACGTAGAATGTTCAGTGTAATAGTTTTCCTCTGCAACAAAACGAAATATGTCAAATCTGCTGTTTCAGTCGCTGAGAGATTATAATTAAAGTTTTGCACCAGAAGCAGAGTGTGGCTGCGGCATTAATCTGGAAAAATATTTCGAGCCGTGTTATGCAATTTCCCACAGTGGGTGCTTTCAATCTGAAAAATTAATCTTAGGACGAAAGCACTCGTACAGAGGCGGGCTATAGAGAAAGACCGGCGAATACGGGAAATTTAATTTGCTCGCGAAATACTCGAAAGATCTTCGTACGGCAGATTAAATCACGGAAAAGTAGTCAAAGGGTGCTTGAAAACGGTTAAAAGGGTTCGCGACATCCGACTTTCTCGTGTATGTAGCATCTAATCTCTACGAAAAACATGGAAAGCCTCCGACTATTTATTTTTAATTACGATGAAAGCTGTTATGTTGAGAGATCTTGTTGTAACAAAGGAAAAATTGATAGCAAATGATTAAAGATATTCTTTTAATAAATTGCATCGGAAAATAAAGTCAGAGACTGCAATTGCTTCGACGTTGAAGTTCCTTGGTACTTTCTTCTTCGTCAGTTTTATAAATTCACATTTAAATTGAGTTTTATGTTTTGTGATGTTGAAATATCATGCATTTAAATTATCATGCATATTAAATTGTTCTTTAATTATCCGTGAAAAGTTATGAATACCTTTACATTTATGAATAAACAGAATCAAAGAAATAGAATTTAAGTTTATTCTCTAAATATAATGGAAATATACATATCTGTGTAATAATAATCTGTATAATAATAATAATATAATATGATATAATAATATTGTAAAAAGTACTTTACTTTGTAGTAAGCACATTATTATGCTCTACTTTATATAGATTGTTATTACATTATATTATTGTTTGCGTTCTGTACACTTATATCATTAAACGTTCTGTGTAAATGCATAAAAATCCTCAGTTTGGTAATAAAGTTTCTGGTAAAATTTGTTACATCGTTTTCAATCGCTTAAAATTACAATAAATGTCATTGTAACAAATAAATAATGTATAAATATTAATACAACTCAATTAATTACTTGGACAGTTAGTAATCATCTGACACTGAAAAATTTTGAAATATACAAACTTTTTATTTTCTCATAGATATCTCAAGATGTTGAGATTTTATAAACCTATATCTATGTTTGACAAGTATATTCGTCGCAAGAAAAATATTTTAAACTAAAATTTTCACGAAAACTAAAAACTGAAGTTGATTGAAATATTTAAAATATTCTAAAACACTAAATATTCACAACAAAATAGCAGAGAAGTTGAAAAATTCATTTCGAAAAAACTGTACACGTTAAATTACTAATACTGCAACTAGTAAAACTATAATTTCCCGAAGTTTATTTCAAAGTATTAAAGTATTTAAAACAAATGTTAATTCATTGAACATCGGATACCAAATAACATGAAAGAAGAGAAACAACGAAAATGATCGTGTTCGGTTTAGTATTCCTGGCGTTAACCTATTAAAAGAGGTAGAAACTTGTTCAAACGACCTTAACGTAATAGCTTCATTTTCAACAGAGAAAATGTTCCGTGCACATAGTTGAAGCGGTTGGTACGGATTTAATGTTCGTTAGTTTAATTCGTTAGCAGAATAGGTTAGCGTTAATAGCAAACGCAAGTGTTAGGAGATAACAGACCGATCTCGAAGTGTTGAATGTGGCTATAAAACGGCAAACATCGTGGTAGATGTCCAATTTTAACGTTGGAGTTGGCGTGACTTCAACTTTTCTCCGGTGAAACTCTTATCTAAGGCACGTCTCGGAAATGGCCTATATTCCGGTGTTTCGTGCACGGCATAAATTGTTTCGTCGTCGTGAATATATCCTCGAGAATTCGTCGATTAAGTGACGAACCATGTTCGAATTACAACTTTACGGGAATATTGAAAAAATTTTGGGAAACTAAATTGCGTCTGTGTTTGAACATTACGTGCACAATCGATCGGAGAATCTAGAACGAAAAGTTTAATCGGCTTACTGGATATTGGAAATTGAGTAGATTTTAACCGCCTCATGTTTGTTTTAATCTAGTAATTCTCTTGCACCTCGTTCGCTATCTTAAGTTCTTAATGTTCGCTTATCTGCCGTATAACATCGCACTCTTCCGAACGAATAAATAAAAATATATCGCGGATGAATTGGATTTTTATGATCTCTTTACTATTTCTAGTTATCTTTTCGTGCTTTGTTCGCTATTCTAAGTTTTCAGTGTTTACTTATCTGTAGTACAACGTAATATTTTCTTGAAAAAAAAGAAAAAGTCAAAAATATTAGAAATGGAATGGTTCTTAACGGTCTCTTCGTTGTTTCTCTAGTTAGCTTCTTCTGTTTTGTTATTTTGTTCGCTATTTTGAGCTTCTAATATTTACTTATCTATGATGTAATACCTGCTTTTTCAAACAAAAGAGGAAAACAAATGTTAAAATATTAGAAATGGAATGGCTTCTAATCTTCTAAACTAACAGTTTCTAATCTTTTCGTGCTTCGTTTATTATCTTCAGTTTTCAATATTCGCTTACTTGTAACGTGAAGTTTTTCAACCTCTTCTATGTATTTTATATATATCATAAAAATTCTTAATAACACATCATATTATAACAAATACAAATGTAACGTTTTGTTATCTCTGTATTATTCATTATTAATGATTTTATTGTTCATATTATTCTGATGATTGATTGTCATCAATAGTAAAAATTCTAATACATTTGCAATGTTGTTCTCATCAATATTTATTCGTATCGTTATTAAATATTCTCTGTTTAGAAAATTCTGCTTAGAAAATATCTTTATCAAATATTTTGTTCGTAACAAATACGTCGATACACACAGTTGAAGTAATTCATTTTTAATAAAGAATTGTCTATATTTAAACTGTTGTGTCGTGTAAAAAAATATCCGTGTGTTTATTTTGAAGTCTTTACTTTCAAAATCCACAGTTTATTTTTTGTTCACAATATTTGTACATCAAATGGAAAAGCAAACATACGTTTTTTTTCAAAAATTTTACGAATTCGATCTCTGCAGACACTGCCAAATATTTTTGACGACAGAATCTACCATCGATTTAAAAAATAAGGTCACATAAAACTTTATTTTAGTCATTTTATTGACCCCTAAATGAAGAGTGTGCCATGAACATTCAAGCAATCCAAGATAAAGAATTGCATGGTCGGTTTTCTATCTTGTACGTTGTCAATGTTTAGTACATTCAGAAATACAGTTTTTCATCAAGTATATTATAATAATAATTACATTATTATAAAAAGTTTTACAGGGTCATTGAAGGGAGACTTCAATTTTTAAATTTGTGGTATCGTTTTAAAAATTGTTCAATGTTTATAAGAACGATTGAATTTTCGCGGGGACGAAGTATCTTCATTTTTTCATTGATTACATAATACGCAAACATCGTAGAAAAAATGAACTATAGACTGTGAAATTGTAGATATAAAAATTTCACGTTCTAACATAAACTCAGACAAAATGTTGTACGATTTTACACAGTTACAATAGTTTGAATATGAACAATTTTTCATAAAAAATTAAGCGATCCTTTAATTTTGAATACCATTCTTCAAGAATATATTATATCTTAAAATACAATAAAACTGTAAACATTCAGCTTAATTGTTATTTCGTAAATTCGTTATTTGCATAGAATCATATGTTTTTAAATATAATTTCTTACTAAAATTTATTTATTTTTTTTTACTTTTATAAAAGTTCCAATTTGTTCAACGCGAAAATTTACCATTCTTCCAAAATTTTTTCATCTTCTATCAATTTAATATTCCATCAAAATTCAAGTTTTACCGAAATGCAATATATACACTGTTTGTCTTTCTGGAAACTCATTATAATTTCAAACATTTTGTAGTCATACCATGTACAGATTGTCAGTTCAAAAATTAAACATTCGAGATATTTCGTGGAAATTACAATTTATCAATTTTGAAATTAAAAATTCTACTTAAATTGTATTTTCGTAGAGAAGACATTATATTAAAAAGTTGAGCTTTTAATTGTAATTTATTTTTATAATTTATCGGTGTTATATCATGTTATTTTTTTGTCATATATCTATAAATTACAATTTATTTTCTTTCGTTAAATCACAGTTAATTTTCTTTTGTTACTTATAAATTTTTAACCTGACGCTGATATCAATATTTCTTAATGAAATGACTTCAAATGAGTATTTAAAACTATTTATTAATTGTTTTATATCTTCAAAAATGTGTAAAACTTTTTATCTTAAAATTTTTCTTCCGCGCATGCTATTTTTTCGATGAATTTACGATTCTTTTAAAAATTTAACGTCACACAGAATTCTTTACTACGAAAAATTTCTAACAATATAAAAATTGTTTATTTTAAAATTTTATATAAGCTAAATTTCATAATATTATTAATTTATTATTAAAGAAATTCGTAATTCTTCTTAAATTATGTCTCTTGTTTTAAATAGAATATAAATTAAAGTATAATATGTTCAAAATTTTAGTACACTTAAAAATTTTATCTGATATAGTAGTTTATATAGCTTATAGTAATCATACAATTGTAATTGAAATATGATACACAAAGACTTTTATTTTTGGTATTTCATACGATCATTTGAAGGTTTTAGTTTTTAGTAATATACAAATTATTATTACTATACAAATTTCTAGTGCAGTACGCACAATACTTCTACATAGTTTTATCTTTGCTAAAATTTGCCGTAATGCAACAGTAATTATTTCTATATTTCCTTTAATACTAAATTACTGTATAAATAATTTGGAACTTTAAAAATCTAAATCCAAATTTATTGTTAACAATCAGTAAAACTCCCGAGAATAATTTTTTAAATTATCGAACGCGTTAAATTTCCATCTCCGAAACTAATTCTCAGTTCGATCCAAAAATTTGTTGCGATTGATGTCTCTTCGTAATCCGTCATTTGATACCAAATTCAATTTCAAAATCGGAGATCGTAAAACAAGCGAAAAAATGCGTCATATTTCAATTAATTTTGAAAATGTATACAATTATTGTTTATTTATGTTTATTTATATATTTATATAGAAATTTATATTATACTTTACCATTGCTCCAAATTTTGATTTCCTTAACCTCTTGCACTAGTAACTGGTTCACGGACCATAACGAGTGACCAAACTGTATACAATAATTCTTCTTTTTAAATTCATCGGTATATCACTGGATAGAAATTACTAAGAAGTAATAAATTTATTATTTGTTTTGCTTGGATTATATTTCAATAAACTTAAAACTGAGAAAATATTGCAATTTTGGGCCAAATATTCTCAACGTGCGTGGCTCGTCATTCCAGCGCAAGAAGCTAACAAACCTCAAACTATTATCCTCCAGTTTTCGTATGACAAATCCTTGCACCGACACTCGCGCAAAAAGTAAATTTCGCGGTGAAGAATACAAATCGTCACCCTTCGGTTTCTGGAATCCTCGTGGATTTTAGAATTCGATCGCGATAGCGGAAGAGCCGGACACGAGTGCTTGCCGCTTCGCGTCACGTGATCGATGACGCTTGTCATCGAAGTTGACAGGTGGCGGTGCAGTGACATGCGGTCCAATTGCGGCCATATTATTAAACCACCGGCCATCAATGGACGGGTAGCTCTAATACACTGGAATGTACAGTTTGTGTCCTACAAATAGACCGTTTAGATCGGATGCAAGCGTGGCTTTGGCGCGAATCCGCGACGCACCGCGGATCCCTTTGCAATAACGCCCGTCGCAAATTGAGTCGAGAATCCTGCCTGCATCGACAACAGCTTCGACCCGCGTTTAATCGTCACGGTTGTTCCGCACTTTGATTGAAACTGCTTGCACAGCGAATACATGTAACTTCCGCTGATTAGCCTTGGATAGAGAGGCATCGTTCCAATCGTACCAGACTAAACGTTGTTCCTCGTTCGAGACCGAAAGTAAGTTTTGAAATTTTTTGCGTAGAACGATAGAAAGTCAATTTTAATGGGAAATTATTGAGAAAAAATTAATTTTGATGGGAATTACGTGATATTGATAATTTTATTATAAATATTCGTACGAATAACTTACAATTTCGGTTTACTTCAGGGAACTTTAAAATTATTATTATTATTTTTTGGATCGTCTGATAGCATTCCAAAAATAAAAGTTTTAAAGTAATGGATTCGTTGATTCAGTTCTATAAAGATATGCATTTTCTGTATATCTTGCAAGTTATTTTGAAAGTGGTCTAAATCCATTTTCCAAAAGAATCAAGTTTTAATGTTTTAGTATTTACATTTCTATGCTATCTTTTCATTTTCAAACAAATTGTAACTAATATATTTAAAATCACTAAGATTTTGTACAGAAACGGGTTATTTTCTAAACAATGTTTGTAATATTAATTGGGTTGGTAAATTATACTGTAAATTATACCTTAGAAACACAAAAACATTATACTACTTGTTACTACATGTTATCAGTTACCAATATTTTAAATCTATTTCATTTATTTATTTTAGTTTAAAAAAATAATGTTTATTTTATCTTTAAAAAGTAATTTTTAAATTTATTGAAACGCAATCCGTTAAATATCTTGATTTGAAGATAAATGGACTTGGGCCATCTTTCAAGATAAACGGCTCATATATTGATTTTTATGCATAATCTGATTAGGTCGTAGGGCTTGACGAGAAGAATTTTTATAGATTTAAAAGTTAAAACGTAAAATATTTTTAATATAATTATTTTTAATATAATTAATTACTAATTTAAATAAACCTGATTTAAAATACATGGTCTATAAAATACAATGTTCCAAGATTACGCTGTATCGACAACGCAGGAAGTGACACTAAAATGATAAAATCGTTTGTGCGTATATAACTGTAACTTTTGTTTTTTTTTATTCAATTCATCGAAAAAAAGTCAATAATTTTACTCTAAAGTTAAATTTGGCCATAATTTTTTTTAATACTGGTACATATTGTCAATTATTTTTGATTAGGTTAGATTAGGATTTGTAGGTTATTAGTGAATCAAAGTTTGGAACAATGATAAAGAATGATTAAAAAGTGAGGCGTTTTTTGCCTATTTTTTGCCTATTTTGTCATATCCTCAACAATCTGAAATTAAGTGAATTTATTTTGAGGATTTAAATTAAAAAACAATAAACTTATTTTTATTGACTATATTCTTGGTTTGTTTTGTGACATTGTTTTATGTTTTATTGATGGTTTAATGGTTTATTTAGTGTAATATTACTTTTTTTTTTTTTAGTTTTCAAACATTATTTAGCGATTCAATTTCAATCCTATCGAAGTAAAACTGTCTTGATAATTTTAACAATAATTAAGGCTTATTCTATAGGTTGATAAGTTTTTATATAAAATAATTATTTCTACTGTATTTAACAAATCTTTTCCTATTTTGAAGATTCGGAAGCTTCTACATAACTTGGCCCAATTATCAATAATGTTAATTTTACTATTTATTTCATTAGATAATAAAAATTAATAATGTTCAAAAGTAATCGAAATCATATAAGTTGTGATATTAATTTTTATATTGCAGAGTTTTTAATTCAAATTGATAAGAGCAGAATTAGATGTTTTATTTTACATTTTTTATTTGAGATTCATAAGTTAGTCTATACGTGGCATTATTTTCCTAATAATTTCACGATTATGTGATTTCATTAAATTTTATGTTTTATTGAATTATCTAACGATTGAAAAAAGGAAAAACAGTAATAATTTATTTTAAATAGATTGTAAAATTAAAGTAACAGATCTTGTTGCTTAATGAAGTTCTGAAGCTTTAAAGTTAATTAAGTTGTACTATTTTATACGAAATGAAAAAAAGTTAAACGAGTTCGCGTGTAGTGATCTGCAAACAAGCGAGCCTCGTAGACGAGCAAAAGTTACTTAAACAGTTCAGAATCATGATGCCATTACTTTGTAGCTTAAGTTACAAGCCATATGAAGTTTGCTCTTGGTCCTTAAACGTAGTTGCAGTCCATTCTCTTATATTACTTGATATTCTTAGTATGCAAGCTTATTTGATTCACTTTTTTCTTTTTCTGGAGTTCATTTTTACGTTAAAATTAAAGCACACATGAAATCATGATAGTGTCAATAACAAAAAAATGAAATATATTTCAGTATTTACTATGGATTTTAAACCAGAAATTTTGAAATGTAAAATTTGATATACATTAAATAAGCATAATTATTATTTTTATAAATAATAATACATTATAAAAATGATATTGTTCTATTCGATTATAAAAAATATTAGCTATACTATACTTTCAGTAAATTACAGTAAAATGTCAAAGTTATATTTGTATAACACACAAAATGTTTCTATAAATGTTTGAATTCTTTCGTAAACAATTGTCTTCGTACAAAAAGCCATTTTCAAATTAGCGACAACTATAGGCGCTTCACGTGAGAAAAAAAAATTGTACTCTGTATATTCATTTTCATCGCGCACGAAACATGTTTTTCCCGAATTTTCGTCACACGTACGCAGCATGAAATTCTATCGATAAAACTGAATGATGTCGACAGAAAACTAATCGCACGTAAAATCCTATGCCAATTAAAATCGACTTTTAGCGAAACGTTCCGAGAAATTGAAACATATTTTTGATTCATTCGCGGACCGTTTCCCGCGGAATCGATGTTAAATCGCTTTCGAGAGGATCGGCCACGCGTTGCCGGCCACCAACGAGAGGATTCCGCAACGGTTTGAAACAGAATAAAACCTTCAGGATTGAACGCGATAAATTCGTGATACGTACTGGCCGCTGGTTGCATATTTCCCGCGGAAAACGGCCGGCAATAATTTTAAGTTTTGTCGCAACCGCGTTTGTCACAGTCGGCCGTACGAGCCGAGCAATTTGTAACGGGTTGTAACGTAACAGAGGCGTCATTACATGTTGTTTTCGCGTCGTTTCGTGAGATTTAATGAACGAGATGAACGATATGAGCCTTCGTACCCTTCCTATTCCTCTGTTACGATAATAACGTGGTTACAACGATGAAATTAAGCTTATCGATTTTGGCAGAATTTAATGCAAGCAATTTGCAGAACCGCACCGACAAGCATTGCCGAAATAACCGGGAGAAATCGTTAACGTGCTTGGTAACCGGTTGTAGATGTTTATGTTGCTTGGTTTAGCGTTCATCTTGATGAGTTGAACATGATTGATCGATGTCTCACATTTGCAACGAAAGTAATACGATTTGAAAAAATATGTTTATTGGTGAAGTTTAAAAAGCATTTTTAAACATAATTAATATGCTGCGAATTTTTACGCATATTTGAAAATATAAATATATATACAATACAGATAATAATGAAAATATATTATCTGTTAAAGTTAAAGCACTAAATCTTCGAATTCCGAATGTAATCTGTTCTATGAAAAATAGTTCGACTTTTCAATTGTTTGATTTTCGAGTTGAATCTAAATAACATTAAATTAATCCGTTTTACAGTCACAAAAGTTACTTAATATAAACAATTTTAAGTATCTATTTACACAAAGTATCGAGTGCTTAAAGATTATATATTATAGATAAATGGTGATGAAAAAAGCACAGGTATTCAATTAGAAAGAAACAGTTCTCAGTGCGACATCTTTAAACAACAAACAATTGATAATGAATGAAGGAATAAAATTTATAAAATTTATAGTTCTATGCGATACTTAATTCTACCACATGGCTCTTTGCTCAATTTTCGAGTTATGTTCAAGAGTTTTCGGGATAAAATTTCCTTGAATTTTTCGTTTACGTTGCGAGTTGTTTGAAAATATCAAATCATTCGAAGGTCAATATTTTATAGATGACTAGATATCTGTTTAGATTCTATTTTTTAAATTATCTTCGCAAAAATATTAATGTGCATAAAAATTCATAATCTGCATAGTTAGATGCCATTTAATACATTTATTATTTTATCACATTTGTTCATAAGTATAATCAGGAGAAATTTTGCAATAAGAATTTTAATCGGAAATTATCGATTAAATTATGAAATTGCAATATTCTCATAATTCGAAAATTGCGTTTTCTAGGTTATGTTATTTTCATTGCAAGTGTGTAACATAATAAATGTAGATGCATTTACTCAATCTATGTTTAACTAGACATTCTTTGCACATTTTTCTCTTTTTTTTAAACATTATGATTTACAAAACGATTTATTAAAAATTGGATACTTGAATACTGGGTTAAATTCTGATGATAAAATGGTTGTTCCGATAATCGAGATTCTACTAATCTAATATATTTTAAAGCAACAATAGAAGCGATAGTAGGTTGAATATGTTAAAAAAAAATCTTGTACTAAGCAACTTTCATCTACCTATAGTACATATGTATGTACGCATACTAAAAGCACGTTTACGATTAGATTACAAATTGAATTACATTCGCATGATTTTTAAAAAGCATTCCCATAAAATATACTTCTCGCATAATTATTGAAAACGTCACTCATGTATGACACATTCCATAATGAATCAAAATAGTGTTTTTTTCCGTGACTCGTTCGATAAAGATGAAAGGTAACATGCACAGTGCAGCACGAACGATATTGGCACGTAAAGTTAACAACCTTATAAATCTTTTAATATGTTTATGCTATCCATAAACGTGAACATTTAATACTATCCTCATATATATTGTTGCGCTCAAATGGCGCTATAAACTACGCTATAACTCTAGAAAATATAAAAATTTCTTTTCTGTTCTCTTTTCCTT
>KQ435982.1:241878-255549 GCA_001276565.1 Melipona quadrifasciata | reverse complement strand
CATTCGCTTCAGCTTGGATAAAACTATTCTTTTTATGTTGTAGCATTTCTCAAATTGAAAAATTTTAAATTTTAATTTTAAAGTCAATCTTTTATTTAAAATTATCATTTCATTGAAATTTAATTTTATTTCAATTTTAACTTTAAACTAAAGATTCATAAAATATTCAAGACTTTTCTTTTTCTGTTTGAAATGTTTGAAATAGGACACATTGCCAATATTTCAGATTTGGTTTAATCTCAACCGACGAATTATTAATTAGGATTCATAAAATATTCAAGACTTTCCTTTTCCTGTTTGGATTGTTTGAAATCGCACACATGCATAACTATAATTGACTGTACTCTTCGTCACAGGAAGAGATTTTTATATTAATCAACGTAAAATTTGTATCTGAATTCGTTTCACTAGAAGCTCGCTATAGTTCCGCTAATATTGTAGGTCTCAGCCACTCTCAGAATCAGAGATAGTGAACGTTAATTACTTTCGTAATTAGCAACTGCTGGCGAGGAAGCTTCCTCGCGAAAGAACGAATAAATCTAATAATATCAGGAATTCCCTCGTCAGCCATGTTCTCGTTTCGCGTTAATGATTTGATTCTAATCGCGGAATTTTATTACGACATTGCGCGGCTTAAAGGGATATTGTTTATTACGTCCCTTCATTATTCACTTATCTCGCACATATATCATGCATGAGTCGTTAAACGTCGACGTATCTGGATTTTTGTTTGGATTACGCAGCAATCTCGAGCTGAGATCTTAAAAAAAAATTAAGTCTTTCGATAGAAATTCGCGTTACTTGCGATAAAACTGGAATTGCAATTTTTATGCGATTTTACTGGATTAGATATATCCCGGACGGTTCTTTAATAACTTGAGAATGATTACAGAAATGTGAGTTGCATGAGACTGTATTTAAGCGGAAAGGTGTGTTACTCATAATTTGAAGTGATCGGCGCACAAAAGACACATTTTACAGCAAAGCACTCGCAAGAAAGAAGGAAATGTTATTTGTCGAAACGAAGGTATTTTCATTTTATCGAGAGCGTTTCTACGCTTCGAAGAAATTGAATTTTATCTAATTTAAATTCTTCTTTGGTTCTTAATTTAAATGTAAATTATTTCGACGAAGGAATAGCATTTACGAAAATGGTAATTTTCACACTCTTGTCTTCTGCATGCACATAGTGTACTTCCCTTTGACAGTGAGTAACATTTCCATCGTAAGAGATACTGTACAATGTACAATGAAATGTCAAAGGACTATTTTGTATTTTTTGAGTTATAATCTGTTCATTAATCAAATCGTAACGTTTGAATAAAATAGGTTTTTCTGTTTTGCTGAATTTCACTTCAAGCGAAATTAGTAATCAATCTTTCATTTTTTTCATATTACTTGCGTATATTCTTTATTGAAAAGTATATTTAAACCATTGTTCACAAATTTTGTAAAAATTTACGGTTAATATTAAGGTACAAAAAAAAATGAACATAATTAAAGTATTTTCGATAATTAAAATCAACATCAACATTTTTTTAAATATTACGAATGTTTTACGCACCGATTCAGTTTTGTAGAGTATTTTTCGCAATCAAATTTTCCAGGATTAACTTAAAAAACCGTTTCTTTTATGGTAATAAATAAATGATGCAGAAATATAATTTTTTTTACTGAAAACAGCTTAACAGCTTTTTATTTTAACGAATGATTTTTTTACACTTTTTATATTTTTCTTTCATAAAAAAACCTGTGGAATTTTCTTCAATAGCTTACAAAATGAGATAATGATAAACAAGTCAATTACAATAAAGGTTCTATGATTTGAAAAAATCATTCGTCAAAATAAGAATAATCATTTTGGGAAATTCTTGTATTGTTTTTTCTTATTATAAAAGAAACAAGAAAACTTTCTCCATCGTTTAATATTTACTCGACAACTTTTTTTTAACTTTTAGGTTGGCTTTAATATTAATTTGTACAAGTTTTTGGCGATAATCAGAATTAATTTTATTCTAGTCCTTCGGCTCTTCTTTTAAAAATCTCCACAGATTCTCAATTGAGTTAAGATCTAGACTCTTTGTATCTCATAACAAATTTTGTGTTAATTTCAGATTTCACTTTTTTTCTGTATGCTTAGAATCGCTCTTAAACGATTATATTTAATTAATTCTTTTGTAAAATATGTTTATATATTGATTTATTTTATGCAATAAGCCAACATAAATACGACAACTTGTACCACGTGAAACGAAACTGAATCAATGAATATTTCTTGTTACAGGCAAAGAAAAAAACATTCGGAATTTTGGAAAATTTTTTGGATTTTTGTTAATTGCATAAAATGTTTTTGAAATGTAGCATTTTTTGCATATCTTTACTGTTTGCACCCAGAATATCATTTCAGTTAACAACTCGAAATGCCAATTGTACTAGCATTGTACATTCTCTCCAATTTGGATTGTCAGTTATGTTGTTATAAATATTACTGTATTTTTTCATCACAGTTATATGATGGTCATATACCTACGAATTTTGATCACAATGTGTTAAGAACACATATAGTGCGTGTTCTTAATAGATCTTTTATGGCATGGTCATCCAAGTTTCAATAGCACTTCAGACAAAGACATGCTGTAGACGCCATGAAGCCAGAATTCTGAAAGATCTCGCAAAGTCGATCATTATTGATATGGCCAAGAATCTTGGAAAATCTCTTCTGTCACGCTTCGTCACCCCTTCTCAGACATATCATGCACTTAGAGTGCACTGGACGAGAACCGACAAGCACTAATGAGATCTACAAAATAGAACAGTCTTATTGCAGCCTTAAGCAGTTCAGTCTTAATCTATCACAGTCAAACAGTCGTAATTCATCCTTTAATCAACAGTCTTAGTTCAGCCTTCAGTCAATCAGTCTTATTGCAACCTTTACAAGTTAATTCAGTCTTACCACGATCTTTAATCAGACAGTCAGCAGCCTTAGTTCAGCTTTCATTCAATCAATCTTATTGTAACCCTCAGCTAGTACAATCCTACTATAGTCTTCGATTCAGTCTTATTGTCAGTTCAGTATCAGGTGAGTCAAGGCTATAGTCTTTATTCGATCAGTCTTATTGTTAGTTCAGCATAGTCAGTCAGGATCATTTGCAATCAGGCCACTGAATTCATAAACGTTAGTCAATAAATATCATAATAATCAAATCATTCAAGTGTATTTTGTATAGTGTAGTTATTATAGACTACATATAGTCCCACATAATATAAACTATAGGGACTTTCGATCCATTATTAAATACATTTACTTTAATTATATCAGGATTTTTAATTACTTTAAGACATTTTTATTTTCTAAGTAATAATTTTATAATTAGAATAAAAAAATTATCAAATGTACAATTATCTATATTATCTATTTCAAAATTACAATAAATATAATAATAATTTTAAAAAATTTATTAACTTACAATTATAAATTTCAAAAATCATGAAAATATCGTGCTAGGCACGAAATGTAATATTCAAGATGCACGATTGAAACATAGTCGACAGTGTATGAAATATAATTATTTTTTAAAAAGATGCTGTGAAACATTATAAAAATACGTATTAAATAAATTCATTAATTCATTGAAGATAAGTGAAATTTAAGTCATAATAAACAAATAATGTTGAAATTGATTTAATAAACGTCTATAATTATCAAATTGTCACAAGGAAATGTGAAAATAGTTCCAGAAAGTTTAATATTACTGGCAATGAGAGGATTAATTTAAGCAAAATCTATAGTTATTGGTCCATTGTGTATTATATAATAATTTAATTTACATTTTATAATAATAGTCTTTATTGATTATTCGTATATTCGTCATTCGTACAATCTCAAATTCCCAACATTTCCTACATTCTAAATCAAATATTAAATTTTTTTTATAACAAACATTTGAAAATTTATTCTTACAAAATTAACATTCCATGTCACTAATGCGTTAAAGTTCAAACTTTTCTGGTCCCTTGCAAAGAATGGAAAATGTGACTCAGACTTTTGCTTTCCATGAAGTTTCGAATGAAAAATAGGATTTTCGTAAAAATTCCACGCAGTGAAACCACCCGAGTAAATAACAATATCGCAAATAAAGAAGCAAACAAATTCGTTACACGATGTTTCTTTCTTTCCTTCAATTACAATTTGCGATTTATGCTTCGCGCGGTTAATTTCAAATTCACCGGCGAACGTTTTTCGCTGAAAAAAAAAAAAAAAAATGAAAAAGGAAAGGAAACAACCAAACGGAGAAAAGGTGCAGAAAAAGAACAGTCGTGGACGATTTGTTAAAAGTTTTACAATCGCGCGTGAAGCATTTAGTCCGTTTGCACGTCTCTCAGTTCCTCGCGTCGCGAACACTCGTCGTAGTCACTGGAATTATTCATGAATGATACTGTAACTTGCGTCCTAAGATTAAATCTATGCCTTGCCGCAACACTTGTTTGAGGAAATCGTGCGAGAAATAATTGCTTATTAAACTATTATAGGACAGCAATGTTTGTTGAATTTCAATGTCTGTAATGATCTTTAGTATGAATATATATCGCATATTGTACATAAATGAAAATAATAGTAATAAAAATAAACATAAAATAATTTTTCAGTTTTATTGTTGTTAAAAATATAAAAAGTATTCCAATTGTTTGTTACCTTCTTTAAAAAGAACTGGTATTTGAAGTAAAAATTCATACTTACGAGATTTATAAATAGGAACGTATTACGTATATAAAATACATACGATTTTTTCAATATTTCGATTATTTACAAACATTTAACGTAACAATTCGTACGTATTTTTGAAAATTCGTATGTCACATTTTAAATGACATTTTAAATACATTTATATTCTATTCTTGAGAATTTGTAAGAATAAGAATTTTTTACTTCAGATATTGTAATTTTTTGCAACAATGACAATCAGCAATCTAAATGAGATTTCGAAAGTAGCGAGTAAGACTAATAAAATTGAAAGTTATATGCAAATATTGGAACTTTTCATTCACTAATTGCCGATGAAAAAATTCTGCAAAATTCTTATTTTTGAACAGTTTAGTATGGTTGTTCTATTTAATAGTCAAAATACTTGAGACGCTCCTTTCATATTTAAATTAAAAGAATATTTTAGCACTTATTTACAAAGAGGTACATCTCATTGATGATATATTATTAGCGTCCTAGGTTTTGCTTATGTTATCCCATTTATTTTGATTACCTGAAATATCTCTGTTATTTTTGAAGATATAAAAAAATTTTGTCAATAAAAATTTTCTTGTTATACAGCAGTAATAATTTTTTTTTTATTCGTAAATAGAATGGTTTCGGAGTTTTCAAAGTCAGTTTCACTTTTTTCGAATCAAGTGAAACTGATTAATCGATGGAGTTTAACGTTCTTTATAAAAAGTACTATCCTTTACATGTTGAAAAATTATTAGTTCAAGACATACTTTAACTTCAATTTCATAAAATTCATGCATGAACGCATTCCTCCATTCAACTTGGTCATCTTCAATTTCCGAAATATGCACAATTTATATATGATATTTTTGGCGAAACATATTATACTTTTGATGTGATTTATTGTTAGTCTCTTCAAAATTTTTTTCACAAGTATAATGCAATTATATAATAATTTTTACTGTAATATATTCATCTGTAGAAAAGAGTTTTAAGAAATTTTTGACATATATTTTGGGATATATTGTTTGCCTTTTACATTGAGATCACATATCCTAACATTTCAATGATGACAGGAAAATTATATACATAATACGTATAAAGCAAAAGTTTATTTATCACATAGTGGGAGCTAATAGACATGTAGAAAATTATATCGGGATATATCGTTCCAATAGTTTTGAAAGGGTTAAGATTTTGATTAATTTACATTATTATTTAGATCTATTATATTTATTGTGTGCGTGTGTTTTCTTTTCTTTTTTTTTAGAGAACTTTTATTTGACTTATTTATTGAACCACTCCCATAGCATTGGCAATATTTTTAACATTGACAAAATTACGATACGTCTTTCCAAATTTGCGTTACTTCGAGCAAAAAAGAGAATTTTGTTTCCTGTTTACATCACGAAGCGAATACAAAATTGTTCGACAGATATTTCTAAATTACCAACTTTAATAGAAAACTCTTATCGTCATCTTTCCACGTGTACCTCAGTTATCTCTGTATTTCAACGTTAGGGCCAACCGATTTGAAAAAAAAAAAGGAACGGAAAAAGAAGACACGAAAGAAAAGAAGAATATTACGAACGTACGAACCATTCATAGTAGCAATCCCATGGAAAATCCCGACTGTTTGCAGCACGATTCGCGAAAGTTTTCGATGCAACGCGTGCTACAACAAAACCCATTTTTTTGCGACAATTTCGCGCTGGAATACTCGCGGCAATATTTTTATTGCTTTCCAGCGTTAACGGCGAACGGTGGTAGCAACGTTCGAACTATAGAACGCATGTATGGGGCGCCGGGGCCATTGCCAATAATAACAGGATCTTTATTGACGACTGATTGCGAGAGAGCAGCGTCGCAATTTTCCACTGTACGGTTAATTTTTCCTCGTAACCGGAAATTCGGCGCCATTGACGCGACTATATCGCACGTGATTTTCCACGCCCGACACGCCATCGCGATGTATGCGGTGCCACGTGAAAATACGCGGCACGTTTCTCGCGGATGAATCTATTCGCTCGGGATTAACGGAGATTTATTCGGTAGTTTCGTTACGTTCCGTTCGTGTTTAATTTCAAGCTGGAAACTTAAACCGTTTTTAAACGGACTTTCCCTCCAACGACGAACCCGATGATTTAACATCAGGTTGTCAGGTAAAATTGAAGGGATCAGGCGATTGCGTGAAATAAATAATAATTTTTTATGTTGTTTCTTTCACACGATATTAATGGAAAATTCATGGTTGCAAGCAATTTTTACTTCGTTGGATCAAAGTTTGAAATTTTATGAGAAAACGCAGTTGGATTCGTCATTCGTGGTTTGGATGCATAGTCTGTTTGTCAGTAAAGTTTTTAAAATGCTTGATCGACAGTCTAGTTTCTAATCAGCTCTTTTATTTGGGCTTGTATAGTATGGACTAGACGAAAGTTAAAAAAAAATAGATCAAACACAATCTTTTAAATGGAATACGTACTCGGTTACATACGTAATAAAATTATGTATCTCAGTAAAATAGAATATTGGATTTCAGATATTTTTCACAAAGTTATAATATGTAGCAAGTGACTTGTGGATTTTTATGCAAATTCATATTTTGAAGAGTATAATTAAAAAAAAAATAAAACTTTGATTGAATATTGTTTTATGTATCAAATATACTTTGAATCTTATTTATTTCTTTGTATTATGTGTAATTTTTGCATTTTAAAATTTTCTATAAATGCATAAAAATTCATAGTCCAATAATGAGTATATTGTATTATTAATTTTCATTATGATTGATTCATGCTTTTGATTATTCTTTTGTTGATAGTAACTGATATATTCAACTCTAAAAATTGTTTTCTAAATAATATAAATAAACAAAAAATATTAGTAACTAAATACATTCGTTCTTCTTACAAGTATTAAATCAAATTTTTCATCATTTTTGATTCATGTCAATGATATGTATAATACTTACAAATTCAAATTAATTCTCGTGCAAAAATATATTTTTCTACTTTACAAAGTATTAAACCGTATTAAAGTATTGTTCAATGTTGAGATTGACGATAATCATATTGAGTCAATAAAATACTTATCACAATCGTATTCATTACAATTGATATCATTGATGATGTTAGATATTCAGAAAAGTTCTTGCTATATTTTCATGCGAAAAACATTTTATAACTTTCTCCTAAGCGATATAACAATTTATAATAATCTATTATTTGAGTGTGAAAAAGTCCTGATGGTTTCTTTCAGATTATTTTTGTTATTGAACTGCTTGTTCCTCATATGGTTATCCAGACTCAGAAACAAGTGAAAATTCATTGGTGAGAGATTTAGCGAATATGGTGCATGTCACTTTGCCATGTATTATTATCTTTGCCGTATGAGGTCGGGCGTTATTCTGGAGAATCAAAACTTTTTTTCCGACTGTTTCCTCCGCAATTTTTCCTAAATTCTCTTTAAACATTTCTAAAATTGTGAACTTTTCTGGATATCTAGTATATTTTTCATTTTATTCAAATACGATTCTTTCTATTAATTTTTTAGTAAAAAATTTATTATTTAAAATTTTATCCTACGATGTATTGTGCATACTATGGTCGTTCACTCGAGAATGATAGTGAACAAAAAAAAGTGAGATCCTGTCTCGAGTATGAAGTCTTGGTTTTCGATCCTTGTGCATTCCAAAGATGAGATTTTCCTTAAGGGCGTGGAAATTCCACCGAGGAATAGCCGTCATAACTTCGGGTATTCAGGAACTTGTAGATATTCGAGTTATCAATATCTGTAGGTTTCTACGTAGGCCTATGGCATACTACAATACTATTATTGTATGTAATTTTTATAACAAGAAGAGTTTCATAGAAATTTTTTTCAATAAAATAAAGAAAAATAGGATTGTTTCAGTTATTAAATAATCCAGAATAAAAATGTAAAATAATACAAAAATGCGAAAACTAAGAAATAGATTAGTAATATCTGTCGAAGAAGTCGCCAAATAAAGAAACTGAATGTGACAATGTAAGATATTTAGTATCTTCACTTCTTTTAATTTTTCAACACGGATTGTGTGCGTACATTAGATTTTTTTTTTCATTTTTTAACCCACTATATCTTAAAGAATTAAATATTAATTACTTTTTTATTACTATACATGCTACAATATTTCTGCATTTTACCAAATCCTTGGAAATTTAATTCCTCGAGTTCACAATACATGTACTGATGTGTCTGATACTTCTATTTTTAAGGATTAAAAAATTTCATTATTTAACGTTTCCCTTCATTGAAGTTGGAAGTCGAGATCAAGAAACCTCTTTATGGCTGCGAAGTCTCACGTTTACAAGTGAGATGAGTTGTTAAGCACTAGCTATAGAGTCTACACACTCAATAGTAGTGTCACAAACCTCTCCCTTGAGTCTGATTCGCTTTATTGACTTTTGGTACAACTTGAACATCTATTCTTATGCTAGATGAATTGTCCAAGGTGTAAGACCACGACTAATTTGTCAAATTTGCTGGTTATCGTCTATACTGAATATTGATTATTGCAATAAAATTAAATAAATAGAAATACACATAATGTACAGACTGTTACATGTATGTGAGAACAATAGAACATCTTACGAGTTTATGTTATTAAAAAAATGTTTCTTAAAAATTATTTGACACGAAATGTTGTTTGGCGTAGATAGTTTTTGTGTTTGTAAAGTAACAGCACAGATGTCATGATCAAAATAATCTTTTTAAACAGAACTTTATATTTTTTTATTCATAGTACGAGGACGGTTCATAGTTTGTTGATAAATGGTATCCTAAAGAACAGAGTCATAAAATAATCAGAGAATTGTAATTGCAAGTGGCATAGAAAAGAGTTGTGAAATATTGGTTGACATAGTTCCAGTTGAAGCTATTTTTGTCGCTTTCGCCGGTGGAATGACCTTACCTTGTAAATCAATTTTTTCAAATTTAATTTGTCTCATCTGTCACCCATTTTTTTAACTTAATTTGCCCCCTCGTTTGTTTTTCAAATTGACACAGACATTGGAAACAATGAGAAGATAAATTTACAAATTCTGTTATTAACAGTAGAATTTTTAATAGACTAAATTTCTATTCAGTTGTGTGTGACCTACTTTCGAGTACTGAATTTTATGAATTTTAAGTTCAATTTTATACGTTTTATACACATTTTATAAGAAAAATGTGTTGACAAGCAGGACGGATGAAATTTAAATAAAGTTGTAATAAAACAATCTGAAGTAATTGAGACATTTTACAAGAAGGTATGTCACATATTCAATAAGTTGTAATATTTGTCTCAACAAATATCACATTAAAAATAAAAAAAAATATTTTAACAGCCTTAAAATCTCTGCTGTTGTTGTAACAACGCAAGAAATATTTATAGCAAATAAAGTTTCCCTTCACACTAATCAACTTTTGTCAAAACATTTTTTTGAAAACATGAGGTCCTTGTAAAATATTCCACTGTTCTCGTTTAAATGCGACATCTTGAATATAAATGTAGATGTAATATGAATAAATAAAAGTTTAATATAAAATGTAAATATTACCTGTATGTGACTCTCAGAATTCTGTTACGTAATAATAGTCGCAATTATCTACGGAAATCTGTTTCATTTGAGCGGATACAGCAGTGCAGAGGCATCGTGAGAATTTCAATGCGCGCGTTACGTGCATGCTCGCGAATTTTAATTATTTTGGTTTAGCGGATACGCAGAGGTGTTTATTCCCGCGTCTAGAAACGAACTGGCATTAGAGGTAATTAAATGTGGATTATATCTGACGCACGTTCGAGCGCTCATTCGTTCGCGCTAATTGGACCAGAAAGAAGACAGTTATCGCACGATGGAAGAGGACAATATTTCACGATAACAAAGCCGCGGAAATAGCGTGCTACAAGCGAATGGTTAATACGATGATCTAAATCTTTTCTGTTATAACAATATTTGGTGGTTCAACTAGACACCAAATATTGGTAGTTCAACTAGACACCAAATATTGGTAGTTCAACTAGACACCAAATATTGTTATTGTTAACTTATGGAATATAAAAGATATTGTCGTGCGTGGACTGCGGATTTTTATGCGTTTATAGGAAACAAGAATGCATACGGTATGTAAAAGAAAAAGAAATTATTAAAAAATTAAATTTAGAAAATATACAAAATTATTATTAATTATTAGATATTAAATTTAAAAAAAAAATGTATAAAATATTCAAAGTTTATTCTGAAATATGCTTTTGTTTTGTTTGAATTTTGTAACATGTATTCTAAATTATACTTTCATTCTAAAATGTGCTATGCTTTTGTATAGCGAGTCCAGAATCATGTCACAGTCATTCGAATACTTATTCAAATTTATTAGATAAACTACAGAAATATTGTTGAAATGTTATTTCGAAAATAAAACATTTTGTGGAAACATTGTTATTGACATAATATTTAATGACAATCTTATGTTTTAAATCTTACAATTAGATGAAGATGAATAAAGAAATTCGGATCATCAAGACACGTACAAGTATTATATACGTGCAATTTGTAATTTTTTTATTAAGTATCAAGTAAGAAATAGTTTATTATTTCAAATAATCAATACATCCTGAAAAATATAAATATACAAAATAACACGATCTCTCTTATTAAACTAAAAAATTCAAATTTTGACTCAATCAAAATGAAGAAAATTTAACAAATTAAAGTAATTATTGTCAAAGCACCATTTAATGTTTAAGAAGATGAATTTTTGCTTAAAAGTTAATTTTTTTCTCTTTATTAGGTTATAAAAATCCAGATTTTTATTTATTTGCACGTTTCACTAATTGCACTTTGTACACAGCGAAACACGAAAATCGTCGCCGATGACTGAAGTTTAAATATTAATTGTGTTTCCTTCGTTTTTCTTTCCTCTTTCGTTCTTGACTGTGCACCGGCGTTGTTTTCTCGTTAAATCGTAAGACGCAACAAGTGTTGGACGGATTATGTCTTGAGGCAAACAAATGAGATCACTGTGCCAGGATAATTCTTCGTCCGGCTAATTAATTAACTCGGGAATTGGTTCATGCAAGTTTCCCGGTTCCGCGATCCCATGGGGTTTGCCTTCCCATTTCGAATCGAGTGTACGTTGAACGTGCACGATTGTTCGTTGGATTAATTGCGGCTTTATCCCACCGCGAGATCCTTTTTCCGATTCGTCGAATGGCGCGGATTTAAACGCGTTTCCAGCTTACTCGCGCCTGTATAAACGATTTTAAAACACGCTCGCGTGAAATTTATTTACGTGTATGTTTCCGATTTAATTTCCTTTTATCTTCTTAGCGAAGATAAAAGATTCATTGTTGGAGACAGTGTAAACTGTCGTAGGATCGTGAAACAAAAATATTTCAAGCTATATTCTTTGCATCGTCAATCAACTACGTAGTCACCCACTACGTTGTTTCGTTTTCCGATTAAATTTTTAGTTTAAATTCAATGCTTGAAGGACATTAATTATCGTGCTCTTGAAGAAAAAAGTCGCAAATCGTTCGGCAAACGGTGACAGAGAGAAAAAGATTTTTTTAATAAAATCGAATGATTTTTACTAGGAGAAAATGTTAAATTAACAAAATATTTTTAAAAAAATTAAGCGACCCGTGTTTACTTCAAAAAAGTATGAAAATGACTCTGTATGTAACAAAAAATATTATGTATTTGAAATATAAAAAAACTGATTTAATTATTATTGTCTGTTTCTTATAATACAAATACTGTATGAAATTTTCAATACTGTCTAGACAAACATACAGAATGATGCCTAATATAAATTTCATTGGGACATGCGTGTTCGAAATATATTACATGAAAAATTATCTTTGAAAATATATTATAAAAAAAAAAAATTAATTATTCGTCCACCCGACGAATCTCTTGAAATACGACAAAATTCATTTGAAACATTTTTTGATACAACCAATAGTTTTGAACGACTGACCATGTTTACGTATTGTTGAAAATCCATTTCTACATTCGGGCTTACTGCCATGTCTCAAGAGTTATTTTCAGGTATAATTACTTGTATTCTTTCTTTCAAAAAGCGAGCAACTAAGGACCTCTTCTTGATTTTCCATCACCAAAAGTGCTTGTTAAAAAGAAAAAAAAATTCAGTTAAATATAGCGTAAGCTCTGTCACTTTCGATCACAATCAGTGCTGAAAACAAAAATTGTCCTTGATGCAACTTTATTCATCACACAGTGTCAAGGGATAATTCATGCATACTTCTTTCTAATTATTAGAGTTTGTTCTCTCGATATTTCACGTCGCGTGAAACAATGGGAACAGTAAATGCAAAATTTATCTTCCAATTCGTGTAAAAGTGTAAACGTAAAAACGTACGATAAGACGTGTTGAAAGTTTGCTAACTTCACGAATTGAAACTCACGCTGAAAGTGAAGTTGCAGCGGAGGAGTTGGGTGCTTATCTTCTTGTTCGCGTAGTTTGGTTTATGCAACGCTTTAAGAAATTTCGTTGCGATGCATTTGAAGCGGATTAAAGATTACGAGGCCATTTAAGAAATTTTGCCCCACGTGAAGTTTACTTGGAGTTCCGGTTTAACACGTCGCAAGCAGATTAGAACCTCGGACTGTGTTCAGCAATTAAAATAACATTGACGTTAGGTGTTGTTGGTGACAAGTTTGTCTAATCGATTAGTTACTTGCCGTTTTTGTTACCGGAGTTGCGTGAATTATTGATCAATAAAAATTTCTCATTTCATTGATTGGTTGATTGGGTGCTTAGCATCAATAAAAATTGTGATAAAAATATTGTAAATGTTAATTATTTATCATTGATGGAAAATATTAACTGATCACTATGAATCTTTATTGGAGAATCATTTCAACTTATCAAAATTTATTGAAGTTTAATTAAGGCATAATAATAAT
>KQ435982.1:223242-235391 GCA_001276565.1 Melipona quadrifasciata | reverse complement strand
ACATCAAGTTCAGGTTAGGTTCGTGACAGGGATTAAGAAGCAAGTACATGTGACGAACGCAGGCTACGTATTTCTACTCGCTTGTATCCGAGATTAAGATAAACTTCAGTCTTTAATTCGGGATTAGCGAACGTAAATCGTACATGAATAATACCGTTCGAGAGTGTACAAACATTTGATTATTTCTGGTCAAAATTGTAGATAGAAGAATTTCAAACAGAATTTTCAGATGTTATTGTTACTAGCAGATTGTAAATTGTCGTGCATTTGTGAGAAATTTATGGATAAGATGCGGACAAAATGAAATATCGAAAATAAGATACTTATCGTAATTTTAGTTTAGCATGTTCGTTCCTTGTGAAAAAAAATACAGAATAAAAAAAATTTTTTGATTCGTTTTCGAGAAAATTGAGTTTGAAGTATATTTGAATTTAACTGACTCTAAACATGATAGAAAAGAATTAATAAGAGGTTATTCTACATATATAATATATTTAATATATAAAATTTATACAAATTTTTTTTCCCTTTGCAAATATAATAATGAATAGTAATATTTGCACTTACAGTACAAAGACATTTGTAGACACTTGACATTTGTTTGAGTAATATAATAAAATTTTTGCTACATTCTAACGTACTTGATTACTTCGCAAAATCTTCAGTCTAAAGTTCTTCATCTTCAATTTTCCTAAACTATAAGTAAGATAAAACAGATTCTTTTAAATTTATAGAATGTTGAAACCATTGCGTATCTCCATGAACTTCGCATTTAGTTTGTATATATCCAATAAGGTTTTCAAATTCGAATTTACAATCTTCAATCTATCGATTCCATAAGAAGATATGTAACATTATTTTCAATCATTAAGCGGAATATTTTGTTGGCAGATTTTGTTGATACAAATTGAGCAAAATATCTGAGAAATAATATTGAAACTACCAATTTTGTGACATATATTTGAGTACACTATATCATACAAAATGACTTCTATATAAAAATTTGATTTAATGGGTTAAAAAGGATCCTTAAACGTCATTTCAATTTCAATTACACATTTAAGCACAATATCATATCGCGTGCAGCTGTCAGTTATGACGTAGATTATTATAACTTATTCAATAAATTGCGTATTTAGCGAAATTAATAGGGACAGAATACGGTATTTAGATGACAGAATGATCAGCACAAATATTGTACGAAACCGTGGCCCCATTATGTACAATAATATTCTGAAAGCAGAGAATTATTTCGACGTCCGCATTACAGATGATGTATGTGATGTATGTGATAAACGAAATGATTACCCTCTATATCTTAATTTGAGTAGCTTTGAACATTGCCTATTCTCGAAATAATTTTCACGTATTTTGCAAAATAAAGCAAGAAAGCTCTGTCAATTCCATCTGTGTCGCATAAACGAAATTTTTCACAATAAAACACGAGGACGAAACATTATCCGTTATGGCTGACGTTGTGAAAAATACTGATTTTATACAATCTATGGAAATGTATTTGCGAATTCAGGATGTGTTTTAACACATGCTCTTTAAAATTCACACGTTGGTTGAATAATTCACGACGTGATACAGTGGAAATTATACACCTTCTCAATGATCGGTATTTAGTTGAAAACGTTCATTGATATCGATCGTATCGAACAACAAATATTCCAGAGAACGAAACAAATATTTTGACGCGTAAAATTAGCAAACGTAGAATTGAAATAGCCCATTAACGAAACGTTATACTGGGTTCCACAATGTAAATCAAATATTAATTTGTGTACAATTCTTGAGAATTCGACTAGTTCAACTTCTAATTAATTTTATAGGAATTCAGAGAGGAAATTAGCACTTTTCAATCTTGTACTTCCTATCCAATGGTAATTGACCATAATGTCATTCATTTGATCCATGGTTGAACAAACTTTATTCGAGACAAAAACAAAAAGGAACAATTTGAAGCGATGAATTTCTGAAAAGTGAAACTTTATGTTGCGTCTAAATCAACTACCAAATTTGCAAATGATCTTTCGTTCGATGCTTACAGTACGATACGAACTAGAATAAAAGATTGTCGGGTTTGTCCAGATATTTTTTCGTATTTTTGCATCAAAAATCAACTCGATTTCTGCAAAACCGAAGCGGTTTTTCAAATCTAATTTTGTGTCGAGCCGTAGTCTCTTTAGTCATTAGTAATTGAAGCTCACGGGGTAGAAATATGGATGATATTCCGCTTGGAGTGTAATAAAGACTTTGTGATTTATTTGAAAGTCCTAACTGGCTATTAAAACGATGTTCACGGGTATAGACAAGCAAGCGGTGGGCTCTCATCATCTGACGTACCTTAGGCATAACGTGACGCTTTGTGTGACGCGACGTGCAATTCGAGAAATTCTAAACTGTCTGGAATCACGGAAGCTTCTTGCTCAGACATGACGGAATATGCGCCGGCGAGGTATTATACCAGGCGATATTAGCGCGTTATAGTATTTCCAACGCGAGACGTTTCGCGAGACGCATTGCGTCGGAATGTTGCCAAGAGTTGTACGATATTCAAATGGTTACAACTGTTTATAATACAGTGGATGTTTGTACGTATATGAACTACTGGGTTGGCCAGAAAGTAATCGCGTCTTTTTTCTAATAGACGTATCTTAAAATGTTACTAAACTTTATTTTAAACTGCAAATTCATTGTGTAACTTGGTATCTGATTGTTCAAGCTTCTTTTCAAGAAAAAGAAAATGCACGATCTCGTTAACAATTTGTTTGACGATTTCAAAAAGGGAAGTTAGAAAGAAACATTTTCGTCATATTTTACTGTATTATCTCTGAAAAAGAAAAAACGTGTTGTGCAAACAAAGTCACAAGGAAGAAGTTTATGTCACAATTGGTTTGCTAAATTTCACTGCTGATGACGATGTCAAATCGTTCTTGGAATTTTTTTCTTTTTGTCGAAAAAGACAAGAACTTTTTGAATTATGAAGTTGCCTGAAGAATCGTAAAAGATCGTAAGAAGTCAATGTGTCAATAGTTTAGTTTTATTTTATTATTAGAATTAAATTTTTGCATTTTGTGTTTAAAATTTATCTTTTATTTAGTACACAAAAAGCGCAATCAGTTACTTAGCCAACCATTTATACGTTTATGTGAAAATTTCACTCGATACTCGATTAAATAAATTTTTGCCGAATTGCTATTGTATTAAAAATCACTACCAAAGAAAAAATACAGTGGATTTTTATTAATTATATAGTCTGTAATAAAATGGATTGTTCGTTTTTCTCAAGACGTACAGGTCTATGAAAAATATTTCCTCGGTACCATACGACAAAATTCCTATTATTTCAGAAATTTTTTACTATTTATAAAATTATAAGAATTTTAAACAAAACTCAAAAACACCTGAAACAAAATGATAGAACAATAAAAATTCAATTAAAAAGTGTTTTATTTGAATTTTAATAATTGTTATTTCTTTCTATGATTCCTAATACTGTTTTACCCAAACTTTTGTACAAATTTTTTATAAATTTTTCAAAAATAGCGATTTTTAATTGTTCCAAGAAATTAAATTGTATTCCACGATATATATTAATGATTTCTCCTCCGACAATTTCATATAAACAGACTTCTATTGTATATTAATAATCCGT
The DNA here is from genome assembly GCA_001276565.1 of Melipona quadrifasciata. Lineage (NCBI taxonomy): Eukaryota > Metazoa > Arthropoda > Insecta > Hymenoptera > Apidae > Melipona > Melipona quadrifasciata. Next base: position 231,730 of record KQ435982.1, on the reverse strand, counting down.
TATAAATAAAATAAGACATTGTTGAAATGGATATAACAGAATGAAATAATGTTCCAACAATTCTTGATTAGTAGAATATTTTACAAACATTCGAAATAGAAGAATATTGATAAGATTTTTTCATTTAATGTTGACATCACATTTAAGTTTATATCGAGAATTTAAAAGTAGATCAAAAATGATATATTGGCGTACTCACTGCAATATCTTTACAAAAATGAATTACATTAATAAAATCTGTCTTCCGCGTGTAAAATAGTTTACCAGATTGCTCCCTACTTTACAAAAAGTAATAATTTAATTAATTTAAATAATTTATAATAATAATACGAGAACAATGGAAAAAAATTTGAAAGTTAAAAAAAACTATGGACACACCTGCATTTTAAGCTTTAATATTTAATGTACTATATATTAATGTATAGTACATTTAATGGTGGAATGTTCTTCAAAAAGCTACGGAAGTAGTGGAATGTTATCGACCGTGTTAGAAAAGAAATTCTTGTTTGTAAATTATTAGAAACTGTTTAAATACATGATAGAGAGCTGTCAGGAAAGATTCTTGTGAATTAAATCGAACTACATTTTGATAATTGACACTGATAAATATTTAAGACATTTTTCCTTGCAACTCTGCCACGTATTTGAACAGGATGTAAAATGTTTCTAATGGTTTGAAAATAAGCGTTTTTGTTTTTTTTCGTACCTGTCGCCTGTGTCACGAAAAGATGGAAAATTTTCTGGGTCATTACGCAGCGACTTTCGTTAAAAATAAAATCACAGTCAGCCATCGAAAGTGCACATCCACGTTCGAAAAAAAAAGAAAAACGCCGAGGATTATTAAGAGCCGCGATACGTTTTCAGTTCCGGAGCCGTTTTAATTGAAAAATCAATCCGTGGCTCGACCGGATTCCGCTAAGCCCGGCATCGATTACCTATTTTTCACGTAAAGCTTTTCATACGGTGCCTATAAAACACTGCATTAACGGTGTAATTTGTCGGACGCCGAACGAAAACCAAAGGTTTTTCGGTCTCTCATGATCGAAGCCCCTGTTCTACCCGCGCATGCGCGCGTCCCCTTCAAAACTCCAACCGAAAACGGCGAAGTTAGCCGTCGAATTCCGCGAGAGGGCCCACGAAATTATTAACAAGCCTCGTCGTTGAATTAGAACGCGTCGTTAATTTTATTCCACTTTGCATGTAAATGAAGCATAGCGACGGGAATATCGGCGAACTTCGCGAGCTGTTTGCCCGCGCGAGTTTTGCTTGACTTGGATCTCAGTCGGCTGAAAGTTCGACGTTGAAAGTTCGACGAAAGCGTGGCACGCCGCATTATTCCGGCTACCACTTGCCGTTGTTGCTTCTTTCGACTCGATCTATATCCATTTTTTTCTTTTTTTTTTTTCCTCGATACACGTTATCGACCGAAAGTGCACACTCTTTGTGTGAAACGTATAGGATCGTCCCGCATTTTGCTGTTCAGGCATTGTCAGTTTGTTCTATAAGATTGAAATATCACGTTTGAAAAGTCCACAAACGTTTTGTTAATAAGTGTTAATACATTATTAATGCAACAAAAATATGGAACGGAGAATTTTGAAATATTATCCTCTTTTATGAAACCATGGACGAAATTTGATGTCAAAATTTCTTTACGTGGTTTTGATTTTTGTAATCAATTCATTTCGCGTAAATACTTCTGTGCTACAAATTTTTCCTTTCAAAAATAAAGAATGTCTTTTCACAAGTAGAAGTCAGAAGATGTAAAGTCTGATATGACCTAGAACTATAGATTGGTCGTCGTCAACTAATCCATCATTGAAATTAATCGTATTTTATACATTTTTCAGATTTTTGTTATAACGTTTTGAAGCATTCATGGATTTTTCGCTGCATAATATATTAGTCTTATTTTTATCTATAGAGTACAATTGATAAAGTTTGAACTGTAAAATACTCTGTCTAGATCTTTTAATGACGATAGTAATTTCCTTAGTAATTTCCTTTTAAAAAAAAAAAAAAAAAAAAAAAGAAAAGAAAAAGAAATGCAGAAATTATGCTAACTAGCATAATTTGCTAACAATTAGGAAATTCAAAAAAATTTGAAATTTTACACAGTTATAGTTACGTATGTGATGCTAATAACGATACAATTTTTTTCTCTAGAGGTTCAAAAATATTCTGACTTTTCACATTATCATGAAATCATATGATAAGTTAAATTAAATTTAACTCATAATTTCGAAAACTTGTGGCAAAGTGTCTTAAATAGTTTTTTCTCATTTTTCGAAAGAGAAAAATAAAATACGATGGTTTACGTTACAGCGTTATTTATAGTCGAAAAGTCTTAAATATGTAGCAAAGTGTGAATGCAATATTTGCAGTCTAAAAAAAATTGTTGAATTCATTATAAAATCTGAACTATACTTCGATACGAATGTGAATTGTGACATTAATTAAAAGCAAGCGTATTAGCAGCATAAAACAGTAATTTCTCATTTGGACATTTCTAGAACGGAAAAATACAGAAAATCTCACGAACTGTTTGATCAAACTCGATTCAGCTGTATATCAGGTTAAGTTAGAGTACCATGTGTACAGCGTTTTATTCTGCTGACTGAAATTGAATTCGTTTGAAATAAGAGACTTTTTCATTTTCACTTTAGAAATCCTCGAATATTTTTGCTAAATCACCTAACTAACAGATTGGCGAAACAAAATTGTTCGAAGTTAGTTGAAGTCTAACCGTAAACTCATTGGTGAGCTGTCTGTCATATCTGTTTTACTTGCTTTGTTTTCTTAGCTAACTAAATAGCGAGTTGCACCGCGCGTGCGCGCTAAATCTATTTATTATGTTTTTAACCTTACACAACTGCCATTGAAAGTTCCTTAAATCGGTAATATTTATTGTGTTATAAAATACTGAAACAAAATTAAAAACATACGAATCGTAAAAAAATTCCCAAGTGTAATTTCATTTTTATTATTAGATCAGTAATTGAATTAAATCGTGTTTCTTTTGAGTGAATTGAGAGTGAACCTGGATTTAATTTGGAGTATTATAGAACATTATTTATTTTTAATTTTTTTTTTTTTTTGTCTAAATATATAAATCTATTGCTTGCAAGAGGAATATGAAATTTTAACATAAGTAATATTTTATTAAGTATTTGCATATAGACTACAAAAAACAAAACATGCAGTGTTTTGTAAAATGCTTTGGCTTTTCAGAAAAATCTTTTCTGGCAGATACCAATTGTTTTCCTGAAGCTAGTTTCGCTTTACAATTAATTTCGATGAAAAATTGTAGATAAAACTTCAAGAAATCCTGGTATTTCGTCATCTGATCCAAATGTTCAAAGTTCGACAGACCAATTTGTCAAATAAATTCAAAAATTATTCGAGTAACAATCGAGGTCCGTTGTATTGCATTTTTCATCGTATAATGTCTAATTTTTTTCTCTTCTAATCAGATCGATCCCGATAACGAATAACCATCGATATCCGCTTTGAAAAGAAACGAGCATTTTTCAAGCACCTCATTAAGCTCTCTCGCGAGCGTCATAATTCACCTAAAAAGACGATCGAGTTTAAAGTTACCAGGCAAGCCCGCTTAACTATCCGCGCCAACGAACTTCCCCCGTGCTATCAAAACGCTTTAAACGGATCATGAAGCCATCGACGCTGTACTTTCGAAAATTGTCAAGATCGATCGCAGCCAGTTTTCGAACAGTCTCGTTCTATTATTCAGAATCGGGCACAGCGTCGATCGCCACATGTATCTGTGTAATAGATGATCGCGCGGATAAGCGTCGAAGCGGCGCCATTAAAACGCCATCATCAATCAGAAAAATAGCGTGTCAGGGATCTCATAAGTTTAAATCTTAAATTTAGTCATTGAATTCGAATTGTTTATAACTATACTTGCTCCTCGATTCGTGCACCTTTTCTTTACGCGAGTTTTTTCCTACGTGGCAAATAATCCCTCTGTGCGGACTTTTTATACTCTTCCTCTTTTTTTCCCTCTTTCATTATTGGTACTTGGCTTTTTGTAAAAAACGATAATTTAACTCGGCGAATTATTAATAATACTTTTTGTCGTACTATTGTGTAATCGAGTGAAGAAATCGCCGAGATTTTCAAATTAACCCCTTTCCAAATCACGTTCGCCTTTTTGCAAATCAAGGTTTTCTACAAATTTGCTTTTTTTTCATTCTAACAAAAATAAAATCCGAAAATATGTATGTGTAATAATACTCAAGTGGAAACTGATGAAATAACATAAAATCAACATGGAATACTTGCTCAACCCTAAAATTTTTATATACATGCGTGGAGATTCAAAATTATGACAGAAATGATAGTTGCAACAGAATTGATAACATCCCTTCAAACCATGAATTAAATATTCATGGTTTGAAGGGTCAGTCAAAATATTTCTTGCGCAGAATTTTTATTTTTAAAAAAGCTTTTTCAATGAAGTTTATTGGAAAATCTGGTGGTAATCGTAAAGTATAATTTATACTCGCATAATAATTATGTTATTGCTGTTTCTCCATACTTTTTTCAATTAATTCCCCTCTGAAGTAATATTTGAAATAATCAATGCAAGTTTCGAAGCATGAGATGTTATTTTAAATAATAATTTCTACGCTTTTATTAATTGTACGATTAATATTTCCTATTCGTACGTTTGAAACAAATAATTTCTACTGCATGTATAATATATACCACTGTCAAATAAACTAAATTTTCAGACAATATTTTATTTTAATTGCCATTTCAAATACTTTTCGATCTATGCTCATCGAATCGATACCCGTTAGAATAATTCACGTAATTCACATAAACCAGACTTCTCGTTGGATGAAATTATTTTTCCGAACATCACATGTTAGAAGAATATAATTTAATATAACAAGGCTAAATGCTATTTAGGCTTCAATGCTGTATCATTTTACTTGAAGTGATACTTCACTCACGATTTCGTAAATGGTACAAAAAAGAGAAAAAGTTTCTTAGGGCAAAGGCGTTGTGATTTCGTCCTTAGTCCTAAGGAGGTCATCGCCGTGCACCATGTTGAGCGAATCGGCTCGATAAGATGCAGACGACACGTTCAATAAGTTGTCGCTATCCACGCGGAAGACAAACGACGAGTTTTAATCCTCGCGTTTGCCTCCGCGATTTCAATCAACGAGGACGATTCAACGCGCACCGTCCCCTTTCACTTGTCCCCCGTCCCCATTTTCTCCGTCCTCGATCGACACACTTCGCTCTTCGCCGACGTGTTTAATGCTTGGACACACTTTCAATTTTCTTCGCCTCTGTCCGGGACGTTGCGTATCGATTTTCGTTTCCTTGCCTTCAATATTGCCCGTTCGTGCCGTTCTTGCATCGGCCTTTCGCTTGTTCTTCACACTTGCCTGTACACTCACCGAGTGTGAGGAGAAATATTTGTCGTGGTTTTTGCGTGGATGAATTTGTGCACATTATACATATGTGTGTACGAGAGATGTGTGTTTGGAAAATTAACCTGTAATCATTTCCTTTGCTTCTAGACACTTTAGAACGTCGAATCGTATTTCTTTGTTATTGGAAAATTTTTTAATACTCTGCAAAAAATATTTGAAGAACTTATTGTTAAGGCATTTTAGACATTTTCGATCGAATCGTGTTTCTCTGTTGTTGGAAATTTTTTAAATATTCTGCAGAAAATGTTCGAGGTATTTTAGACATTTTCGATTAAATTGTATTTTTCGATTGTTGCAGAAAATGTTTTAAAGGGTTACTAGACATTTTCCTATCGTTGAGAAATTTTTTAATATTTTGAAAAAAATATTTAAAGAAATCATTGTTAAAATGTCTTTTATTGTTGAAAATTTTTTGAACATTTTAAAGGAAATATGAAGAAAGAATTATTATTGAGATGCTTTAGGCATTCTCAACTGAATCGTATTTTTCTTTTGTGGGAAATTTTTTAATATTTTGCAGAAAAAAAATCATTATTTGGATGTTTTCGAATCGCACTTGTCAATTAGTGGAAAATTTTCTAATGTTTCGAAGGAAATATGAAAAAAAGGATCATTATTGAGATGCTTTAAACTGAATCGTTTTCCACTGAATTATATTTTTCTACTGAGACATTTAAATATGCGTTATTATTCCTTTCATTTGTATGATAATTATTTTTGTGCAATGTTGACAGTTGTTTTTTCTCAGTTGAAACTAAAGCAACATTAAGATATAAAAATTGTAAAACGAAAGATTTTACTCCGAGGACGAAAGATTAGCACTTCTTGGGATTTATTTCTTTGGAATTTCGTTTATATTTCGATTTATTTATCATAATTATCATAGTTTATTTCTTAACATGTTCTTAATACTTTAGACGAGATTTTTATTAACAAGTGTATTCGAATTTCCGAGTGAACGAAATTTCAAATGGATTTCATATATTTATGAAAGAGTATTTGCAACATTTGGAAACGTTCGTGTAACAAGCTGTAATATTCATGTTTAATTCCTGCTTTGTCGTACTGAAGAGTTCCAAAGGATGAAATTGTGTTTCATTGCAGTTTCCCGAGAAAACGTTTTTTTGTAATATTTATGTTTGGATTATGCTTTGTAAAGAGAGAATAAATTATAAGTCTCCGTGAGGACAGATTGATGTCTGAAATGTTCATATTTCTGCTTGTAAATTGTTAATAAAATAATTATCAACATTTTATATGTTTCACGGATTTTGTAAATCTCTTTGCATATATAAATTAGCTTTAATCGAACTTGTTTTCTCGTTTTAGTTAAAATAAATACAAAAGCTGAATGTTTGTTAGAGCTGTTTTGACAAAAATATCTGAAAACAGAGATTAGTTCTAGAACATAGAAGACTATTGTGGGATTGCAGACAATCACACTGAATTTTAGTCCATATGTACATATATATCAATAAGAATTGGAGTATGTATCACAATTTATAAAATAACACAGTTTGCAAAAAAACAAGTTTTTCGTATATTTACTGTGAGTGTCTTTGATCCAATAAAAATGTATCTTACTCGCCTGCGGTATTATTTTTGGAAAATTTGTGTTATTGATTAATTACATATATATAATGTGCAAGAAATGTATAATATGTTCTTTTGTATGTGAAACATGCAACAACATGAAAATATAATGCGATATAAAAAATATATATTTATCCGCAGTTTGATTGCTGCTAACTAATATTATTAACAAAATTTAACAAACGACAAGTCACGATGTTAGAAATTAGTAATTATATCAATGGTCATAAATTTATCTTGTGTAACAGTAACAAGTTTGCTTGTATAACAAAATAAAGTTTTACAAAATTTATAAGTTAGAAGCGATATTAAGACAGTTAAGCAATAATTGTCTTATTTGACAACAATAGAATCTTATTACTTAAAAAATGTTATTTGTGAATTTAGTAATATGTCTTTAGAAATATAATTAGAGAAATAAAGCCCCGATAAAAAATGCAAAACTATATAAAGTTTGTGTTTGAGATATTTATATGCAATTTCGTACTTATTTCTTGCAAGTCCAAAATTTCTCCAAAATCCGCAGTCACTCGTTATACTTGATTTTATTCAATGTAATTAAAAGAAAAATAGACGGTTTAAGACGGTTTCGGAAAAAATCCTATCATTTTTTCGATTTTCCCTTGTGCGATTTTAATTTAATCTGACCGAGTTCAAACAGCATTTTTAGTTTTTAAATAAAACTGTCCATTTGAATTTCACACATTGCACTCGAACTTGTTCTCGCGATATATTTTTTTATATTTGCAATCTGATTTTGGTTTACGTTTTTTTTCAAAAATTCAATTACTGCGGTTTTCAGTTGTTCTTTTATTTTATTTTCTATTTTATGGAAAAAAAATTATATATAAATCGAAAATAAACTGGTAATATTGAGTGCGAATAATTCCCTTCGACACAGTTACGTAGAAGTTCTTTTTAATTTTATTTTGGTTGGAAGTTGCTGTTTGATCAAACAAAACCTCTGTACACGCATTTAAATATAATTACACTAACAAATATGGAAATCTTTTTTTTTTCTCATTTGCAAGGGAAATGCAAGTTTTCAACTTTGAACTGTAAAGGTTGCACAACGTTCAGATTCTTAAATACATAATGTATATTTTTAATATATAATATTATATAATGTAAATATATTTTTGCAATATTATAAACATTTAAAGAGATTTAAATAAAGCTGGAAATGAGAAACATTGAAACGTACTAGTTTCCGCAGGTACTTTTCAATTTATTTTGAACACTAAAAATTGAACGTCACAGCAGGTATTCCTCGAAGCAAATAAATTCCTAGATACGCCAAACATGAATATTACAGTTTGCACGTTTCCAAATGTTACAATTGCTTCTTCATAAACATACGAAGTCCGTGTAAAAACTAAAGTTCGACGAGTTACGAAAAATTTAATAGAATTGAAAAATACCTG
>KQ435982.1:201569-216623 GCA_001276565.1 Melipona quadrifasciata | reverse complement strand
CTAACAAACTAACTTTAGTTTTTTCCCCAAATGGAATATCTCAATCTATATTTATTCAAAATTTTAATCTTTATTTTCATTTGAATATATTAATTGGGATTGATATGAAAATTTGCATTTCAATAATAACATGAAAAATACCTGTTACCTGTTATTTGCTTCGTTGATTCTGCGTGCTTTCCTTTAGAAACAGAAATGGGAAAGATTCGAGGGAGAGAGAATGAACAAGACGTTTCGCTATAATTTTGGATATGCTGGATCTTGAGGAGAGCAATCCTAAGGATTCGAAGTGAAGCCTTTTACCTATAACACGGTCTGCTTCGACTTAATTGACTCTATCTCCCTGGAGGATTATCTATGAGTTTCGCTTTCCTAGCCTTAATCCTTTGGTTAGAGTCACTTCGCCTGGTCTGCGCCTTGTACACATCGCTAACGCAGGTAGGCACAAGCTGGCTAATCTCGAAGGGATGTTGGGGAAGACGCGTGAGGAATTAATGATGTCGATGGATGGTGGAGGATTACGTATTGAAATATACAAGAGTCGATACGCATAAGCGAGTTATAGTGTTTGTACAGTTTGTACGCGAAGATTATTCATTATGTTGCAGGCTTCGTTGAATTTTTCTGTTTTTAAGTCTTGAAAATAATCCAAAATAATGCTCCGTTCTGTTTTTATTTTAAAAATAACACAGCAAAAGTAAAACTTTATTTTTGAAGGATCAAATAAAATATTTTCAACTAATGTCGTACATGTTTTAGTCAACTTTTTCAAATGAAATAACAAATAATTTACGTTCTGTTATCAGTTTGAATTTTAAATGTTATATTTTGCATGCAGTTGATTATAAACAATATGACCGAATTATTTCGCAATCTAAAATCTATCTATTGTAAAACTATTTTAATTTCGATAATTGTTTTTCAGTAATACGTGCCTCACAGTGTGCGACACTGTGAAGAAATTAATATTAGTGCGATTGATAATGTCGATATTGTAGAATTAGAAATTATTTCAAGATATATTTATTCAAATATAAAATAAAATACCAAATATTTCATTTAATAATGAACTGTTTTAATAAACCAGTGCATAATTATTTTAAAGTGACAAATGAGATAATATATAATTTTAAAATATTTTGTTTAAATAATATTCAAATATATTATGCCTATATCTTATATGTTTCTAATACTAATATTAGAAACGAAGAAAGATCATACTATTGCCATCTCAATACTAATATGTATTATACATCTAACTGCTAGATTTCATTCAAGTTCAACCGTGAGAAACTCAAATATAATCGTGAAAATCACTTGCCAAAGCTTAAATAGTTAAAGAAAGAAGTTTTTAAATACTTATAAGTATTGATTTATTTAATAATGATTTGATTTATTTAATATGATTTGAAAATACCTGAAGTAAACTGTTTCTCAAGCAATAAAAAGGTTCAACAATTGATAGAGTTTGCAGAATTGTTTCTTACATGAAACAGATTTGTCGCATGCCGATCCGAATCTCTGTAATGAACGAAGATTTGATCGGTAGTTTGCTGCTTTCAACGTTAATGAAAGCCAGCTGGTTCAATTTAAAGTTTGTTTTAGGTTTGGTGTTATTTCGATCACCTATGGAATTCGTTTTCCTTTCACTCGTTTTACAATCATCACACACATTAACGCATCGTCACCACACTTGCATTGTCTTATTAACTGCGACACCACGAGGCACCAAAAAGCAGGCTATGAAAAAATCACGCGATTGACAAGCAGCCAATCATGCACCCGCTCGATGCCGAAACAATGGTCTAATCACATTCAAGCCCTCCGCTCAACCGAATGCGTGCCATTTGCTCATGCACGCGCGCATAGCACAGCAGCGGCGCGAAAATACGATAGAAAATACAGAAAAGAACCGCATGATTGTCTGGATCTCGCTCTGTTCGGCGAGACCGAACATGCCGCCGCCCGTTGAACGGATTATTCAACATTGAATGGTTAGGTTCTTGCGAAGTGGAGGCTGTCTTGGCTGGTGGTAATATCCGCTCTGTCCATGTTAATTGGTAATGGTATTCGCACATTGCGTCTGTAACAACTTGTGGAAGTCTTAACATCCACAATGCGAACAATACCGTCTGTTGCGGGATACGTTTTGACTATTCTTCCGAGAGTCCACTGATCAAGTGGAGTATTATCTTCTCATAGGATGACGATGGATCCCTCCTTGATTGCGTGTTGTCCCTTGGACCATTTGTGTCGGATGTTTAGTTCATTCAGGTATTCCTTATGCCAGCGCACCCAGAAATTGCGCTTGATCTTCGAGATATGCTGCCAAGAGGAGAGCCTGTTTGGGGTGTTGCTGAAATCGTGTTCCGGTAGTTCTGTCAATGGTCTGCCGATTAAGAAGTGACCAGGTAATAGTACTTGAAGATCGTTAGGATCTAAAGACATGGTGGTAGTAGGTCGTGAGTTCAGTATGGACTCGACTTGTGTGATGAAAGTGTTGAACTCTTCGTAAGTGAAGAGTTCATTACTGCTCATTCGTTTCAGATTATGTTTAAAGGATTTCACTGTCGATTCCCATAATCCGCAGAAATTTGGAGATTGTGGACGAATGAAATGCCATTCTATTCCCTTATTACTAAGAAATGTATGCACTTGTTCTTGGTGTTGTTTTGTATTGAGAATGTTAGCGCGCGTGACGAGATCTTGATTCAATGATTGAGTGGACTGTATAATTTTATTGCCTTTGCATGCTAGTATGAGTAGGGCGTTAGCCCTCGTTATTAGCTTTGTAGAGGTTATCATATTTGCTTGTATATTATTGAAATCCTCGCTCAGACTGGCGTATTAATAAGGTGCGAATTACTTGCTTTTCTCGACACTTGTTGGCTCAGACGCTTTCTTAAGACGATTTTCTTTCCGGGACCGAGGAAGGCCTATGTATCATCTCGGTCGCCCTACCCTAGGGTGGTCACGTGGGTGGACGAAAGCTAGGGTAAATGTCGTATGATATGTATATATGGGCAGAAAGACAGTTATGCCCATAGTCCTTCGTTTCTATTTTCGATCCAGGAAAGTCGTTACACTTGGTTTTTTGTGGATGACGCAACCCTGGTTTGCGAAGGTTCCGTACACCATGAGCCAGGTAGAGGGGGTCGGTGGCGGAAAAGGTGGAACTCTCGCGAACAGAGAAGTTATTCAAGGTCTTGTAATTCATTGTTGGCACCGACGAAGTTGGTCGGAGTAGATTCTCTTGTATTTTTCTCGTCTGGCAATGAATCTTTTCACACTGGCAATAAAAGCTTCGATGCTCAGGTCGCTAGTAAGTTCAAGATGTACAGCCCGTATAGCTAAACACACGAACACGACGACGTATACCTTAATACACCCCCTGTTGCGAATCTTTTTCTCCTTAATATGGAATGACCCACAGTAGTCAATGCCGACGTGAAATGTGAAAGCTGGTGCTTCGTTTATTCTGACCACCGGTAGATCTCCCACAATGTACTGCGTGGTCGGTGGCGCTGCCCATCTTATGCAGTTTCGTATAATTTTGCTTGTTTGATTTCTTCCGTCCAGGAGCCAATATTTCTGTCTGATATGGTACAATGTCATGTGTACCCCCATGGAGGTTTTGGTTATGATAATGACGAATGATTAAGCCTGTTATCTGATGCGATTCGGGTATGACCATTAGATGTTTTGCATCTTATGATTATTATGATCTTATTAATTATGATCTATGCCAAGCTTGCCTGGGTAAGTCGTCCCCCAACTCGAATAATTCCATTCTTGTCCAGGAAGGTGAGCAGTTTGCTTCTATTATGAACTTTGCCGTCTTAATCTAAGTCATGTAACTCGCGCTGTAATGTTTCTTCTTGTAGTAGTTTTATAATGGTTTCAGTAGCTTCCTTTAGTTTGAACAGTTGGAATGAAATGTTTGGTTGTGGTTTTTTGATTCGGCTGTGACGAGCTTCTGTCTGAAAACAGATGTTTTGTTGCGGCTCTCCGGGATGGTGTCGGATAATTGTAGTTGAAGATTTGGCCAACTAGAGTCGTCCTGAGTTAACCAAGAAGGTCCTGATTGCCAAATCCTCTGGTTGGTGATTTCGTATGTTAGTAGTCCTCGTGATATTGCGTCGATTGGATTGTCTTCCGTTGGATATCTCTGTTGTGTAGGTGAGGTCCTTTCTCTGACTTCTGCTGTGCGGTTTACCACGAAAGTTTCAATGACGATGGTTGTGTATTGATCCAGTGGAATCAGTCCAGAAGATAGCCTCCTTGATCTTGATGTGTATGGCTTGAGTAACAGATTCGTGTAGTTCTGTCAGGAGAAAGACTCTGCATAGTTCCAAACGAGAGAGAGAGAGAGAGAGAGAGAGAGAGAGAGAGAGAGAGAGAGAGAAAGATGACCTTCAACGGAGCCACTCTTAATTTTGCGCAGAATAAAGTGCACTGTGTTCCATGAGTTTGAATGTGATCTGATATATATGCATGCACCGTATGCCTTTTCGCTGGCATCGCAAAATCCGTGCAGCTGTATATCGTCAGCATCATCCACAGTTGCCTTGCGAGGAAACGAGAAGTTGTTAAGAGCTTTCAGTTGTCTATGATTTGTTGTTCAGTTGGTGTGGATGTACGCAGGTACGGATTCGTCTCAGTGTAATTTCAACGTCCACAGTTTTTGCATTAGAATTTTTGCGGTAACAACTACAGGACCCAGTAAGCCAAGCGGATCGTAGATTTTTGCGATATCTGCTATTGGGTTGTCCGGAAAGTTTGTGCCGATTTTTGGTAGGTGGTGTAAGGACAGATCTGAATATACCAGAACGATTGAAAACAAATGACATGCGTACATATCGTAAAAGACGGTACTTTAGGCATATTTGGAAAAAAGTTTTATATGCCTTTGAATATGGAAGAAAACAAAGTGCATTTTAGGCATTTAATACTTTTCTTTTACCGGATAAGCAAAAATGCCACACAAGCGGCAAACAAGACATGCGCTGTTTATGACATAACGTGACAGTGTTTAAATTGTATGTGTTGAGCTTACCTTCCTCGTCCCGCCAGAGAATATTTTGGTATATGCGATCTTGGTTCCGCACAAGAAATTGGCGGTACATTTTCTCGATGTCACCTGTCAGAACGTATTTGTGTAGTCGGAAACGGAGAACCAAGGAAATGATATCATCTTGTATTGTAGGACCGATCATTAGCGGTTCATTGAGGGATATGCCAGTGGATGATTTTGCTGATCCATCAAAGACAACTCGGAGCTTGGTTGTCTAACTCGATTGTTTTATCACTGCGTGATGTGGTAGATAGAAACCGATCGTCTTGTTATCTGTATCGATTTTTGTCATGTGTCCAAGTTTAATGTGTTCTTCGATTGTATCTTGTTAGGCGGTCTTCAATGTTGGATCGGCCTTTAATCTTCGTTCTAGTCAATCTGTGAAATCTTTCGCATTCATAAATGCGATGCTCGTTTATCTCACAGATGGGACCTCCCATTCTTCTCGTTGAAATCGAAGGTGGTGATTGCGGCGATGGTGCCGATATTCGTGATGTCGAAGAATATGCCGGGCGTGGAAATGATTGGAGTGGTGTCGACGATTGTGATGTGGAAGAATATGTCAGGCGTGAAGATGATTGGCGTGGTGTTGAAAGCCGCGACGATGATTGACGTGGTGTTGAGAGCCGCGAAAGTGATGTGGAGGTATAAGGAGATGAACGCGGTTGGTGTCGCGAATTCTGGTAGAATAGGTTTGCTCTTTCCGTCGGACGACGTCATTGTAGCCTTGTGCAGAGCTGCGTTGTGAATTGGTTGCAGGTTTGTTGTACGAAATAGAATGACGGGTAATCGTATCGAGACACCTTGCTCGCTGAGTTAAGAAGTCGAGTAACTGGCTTAGTGAGGAAATGTCGTCTGATTTTAATGTTTTCTCGTAATCTAGACGCGTATTCCTATCTAATTTTGGAAGTATGTGTAATATCACAGGAATGTCCCACGTGTCAATTGGTAATTTTAATGATTTGAGTGAATGGAGATGAGTTCTGATATGGTTGACGAAGGCGCGGATAGACTACCCTAACCGCTGGCCTTAGCATGCCGCCAATCTTGAATGTGCCTCGCATATTCAACAGTAACTGGTGCCAATGTAGATGCCATATTGTTTGAAATAAAATTTACACTATGTACAGGATATACTTAATACTAAGATTAGGTTACAGTTGATTATTTCTGGTCCTCGAGTGGTAGAACACAAAGTTTCGTTACAGGCTTTTGTAAAATTCCGTCGGCTGTGCGTACTGTCGCTACTCGGGTTATGCAGAGTTTGTACCAGAGTGTAGTTCTATTACCCTAAAGAGTTGCCACTTCTGGAGGAGTAGGTTGTCTTCCCGAATGACCACCATCGTGTCCTTTTCTATGGTGTTTGCTGCTGAATTACGCCATGTATGGTGTTGCTGTAAGTGATGCTGATACTCCCTTTGCCATTGCTGCCAGAAATGCTGTAACATTTGCTGAATCAATTGATGACGTCCCGTGATGAAGTCTATTGCTATTGATATCTCGTATGTTTGGATGAGATAGTGCGATTAATGCATCGCCGATTAGTAAATGATCTGGAGTGAGTAAATTTAAATCTTTTGGATCGAAGGATAATGGGATTAAGAGACGGGAATTTAAACAGGATTCTATCTGCGTTAACAGGGTTCTTCGAACGTTAGTTATTGATCGCCGATAACTCATTTTAGGTGGGATTTCGCTGATTCTACTGCACTCTCCCAGTGTTCCTCGAAATGTGGTACGTGTGGCGAGTTTAATTGCAAGTCAGTGCCATCCTTCTGTAAGAAGGTTGCTATTTGTCTGTTGTGTTCGGTGTTGTTTAACAATATGCCTAAATCTTTTAATTCGTTTCTTGCTTCGACAAAGTTCCGCCTGAGATGATCTTCTGGCATCGACCTATCCGTGCAACGAAATGGAAGCAGTTTAAGGATGCGTTGGTACTAAGATCGGTAAACGGTTCTAAATGTACTGCCTTGGTTACGAGACATACGAAAATGCATAGGTACATATTCGGATCCGTTGTTTTATTGAATATGAACCTGCGTAATCCACGCCGCAGGACGAGAATGCTCGTGCCCGTGTCATGCACGATGCTGGCAATTGACCCATCTGAAGCTCTAGTGATCAAGGTTGTACCTTGAAGCACCTAACGTATGTTTGTATAATTCTCTTCACTACATTCATGCATGACAATGACCAGCATCGTTCGCGTATTGATGCTGTGGTATTGTGCTTACTTGCTGCGGTCTCGCCTGTAATAGTCGTATGTGTTCGTGGATGACGAGTAGTTTAGTGAAATAGTGCTGGTAGTAGGATGTGGTGTTTTTTATTATAAGTTATGGCTGTGTTCGCGAGTCTTCCGTCCACCCTGATGAGTCCATATGTATCCAGGAAAACGCCTAATGACAACAGTGGACTTGAATTTGGAATAGAAACTCTTGTCTTTAGTGCTCTTAATTCAAGTTGGAAATGTTCTAGCTGTTTTAATTTTGCTAGGGCCATTTCAACACGTCTGAGCTCCGCAGTTGTTAGTGTGTTGGTGTTTGATTCGGATGCTGTCCTCTTCCGTGCATTATTAGCGAATCGGAGACAATAAGCTGTGGCTCTGATCAACCGCATGAAATTAGAAATTCTGGTAACGAATTCTGGCTAGAATCGATTGTTAGGAGTGTCGTAACTTGGATGATTCGTTCTTCCGGAAGATGTACTGATTGTTCGGAGGAAATTGGCCACATGTTTCCGATTTGTTAAGCCAACTGGGCCCTGACCACCAAAGATGTGTATCAAGTAGACGTTTTGGTTGAACACCTCGGGAGATCAAATCAGCTGGATTATGTTCTGAGGAAACATGCCTCCAAGTGTCGGGATTGGTAATGGACTGAATTTCATCGACTCGATTGGCCACGAATGTCTTCCATTTGGTGGCAGGACTTTGAAACCAAGCAAGCGTAATGGTTGAGTCAGTCCATAATTATTCCCTTGCAGACACCTTTCTTAATGCTGATCTCTTTGTTGAGTAGGTTTGCCAATAAGACGGCTCCATAGAGTTCTAAACGCAGCAACAAGATTGTTTTAATGGAGCCACGCGCGATATAGCGCATAACAATTTCATTGTCCATTTTCCTGTATTTTCTTGAGAGCGTAAATAGATGTACGCACCATACGCTCGCTCTGATGCGTCTGAGAAGCCGTGCATTTTTATTTTTGTTGTTGAATTGGCGTTATTGATTAAAACGCGTCTTGGGATGGTTAGGATTTGCATGTCTTCTAAGTTTCTTCGGTATTCTATCCATTGTGTATGTAATTCTTGAGGAATCGACTCATCCCAACCTGACTTCAATTGCCAGAGACGTTGCAAGATCACCTTCGCTATGATTGTTATAGGTACTACTAAACCTAACGGGTCGAATATTCGTGCTACGTCTGATAGTATAGTTCGTTTTGTAACACGGTGGCTAATTGTTGGTGTGATTTTGAATTCTAAAATATTAGTAGTTGGTGACCACAATAAACCTAAAGTTTTTGGGTCCTTATCTGTGAGAATTTCGATTCGATCCATTGGGTTTGTGCCTTGGTGTGGTATTTCACGGTGGTTAGACGCCCATTTCCTTATATTAAGGACAGTCTCGACTGTTGTCGATCCTGTTCCTCTGCGTATATATACTTCGCTCGAAGGACTACCCACTGTTGTGGGAAATTGATTGAATAGTGAATTTGTAATAAGGTGAGTGATGCACTCACAAGATGATGGCACGAGAAGCACACTTTGTACTGATGTTCTTGATTGTACTTGCCGAAAAGAGCTGTTGTTCCAATCGTGTTGGCCCCTTTTATACTATTGTCTTCATTGTCTCTTTCCCGATCACGTGATCGGGAAAGTAACATGTTAAAATCAAGAGGTAGTGTCGGGCAGGTCAGTTCCATAAAGCAATATTTGTAATTACTCTATGGGCCTTGGCTACAGGGTCAGGTCCAAGGGACGCATTCTTAGTCTTAACAGTATTTTTAATATGAAGCGGGTGATGGCCAAAAAAGAATTTAAAAAATAAAATAGGAAAATAGATCATAATTTTATAAATTGAATTATAAGTTGACTAAAGAAATCAAAAAAATAATATAATTTTATAAGTTTAATATAAATATTAATACAGAAAAACGTGTCCAGTACAAATTTTGCTTATTACACACGTAAAAATTAAAGTTTCTTTTGTCTCTCACTGAATATATACAACATCTAGTTTTAAAATTTATTTACATATTCTTAATTTACTAAAACAATGAAATGCAGTGAAGTTTCGTTTATCCGAACATGTTAGGGAATGAGATTTGTTTGAATAATAACAGATAATAGATAAGGATAACAAAAGTTGATCAATTATGATTTCGTGTATCTGAGGTTTAAACATGATTAGTTTGTATAAACGAAATTTTATCGTATATTGAAAGCTTTCGAATGATTCTGATTCATGGATTAGTCATGTACATAAAAAGAATCTTATTAAATTGTATCTTATCAAGACTAAAGCAAGTATACACTTCAAAATAATGGTGCTATCTAGCCAGTGATAATACAGAATGTTGAGAAATTAGATTACTAATTAGATTAATAAATATATTTAGAATTAATATTTTGATTTAAGTATTATTGTTAACAATAATACTTAAATATTACTAATAGTGTTATTGACAATAATAAATTTTCTCATATATTATTAATAATCTCATAAAACTTATTAAAATATTCGATTGTGATATGATAATCACGAAATATTAAATCAATTGTAGTCGTTGTATTAAATTATATCTCGTGGAAAGCCAGGAACAATTTATCTCAAAATACAATCCAACATTTGTATAAATCATTATCAAAACGAATGATTAAAGTGATTGAGAACAAAGGAGGATGTACACATTATTAGTATTAACATATAAACATGTAAGTTTCAATTTTACATTAATTATACGTATAAATTTTACGAGTGTCTATGATTTCGCCCTCCAAATTTACCTGTTTGTGGTTGTTTACAGTGGAAGTCAAAGAGAACGATCTGATTCCAGACCAAATTCCTTCCTTTTGTATCGTGACATTTGTGTACTACTTTCCGGAAATAATAAAAAAACTTAAGCCATTTCTGAAAAATTAAATATAGCACACGTGCACTATCATTCTGTCCGGGACTGTACAACTTGAACAGAAAATTAATTTATAACTTTGAAAGTATGAATCTTTTTTTGTCTAAAATCTATTATATTAAGGACTGAAGAAGAGTAATGTCCATTTCAAAATATTCAACCCATTTTTGTAAATATAAAGTGATTAGATAGCGTTATCTAATCAGCGATGAATCAGATTATACTAAAGTCAGAACGACGCAAATTCTATCGAGACGTACCACTTGGATATTAAAATATCTGAAGCCCGCTTTCTCAAGGAATTCGATGCGCATCCGTTGTCTTGTCGCCTTATTATTTATCCAACGCGGTGCATAAACACTGCGAGATATCAGTAATTCAATTACGACCGGCCAAAATCGTGGAAGATAAATTCCCCGCGCGAATACCGGTACCGACCTCTTTGAAATCGATATGGCTAATGCAATATTAATCCGATCCGGCGCGCCGTACTGACCGGATACGGATCCATTGGGAAATAATTACAATGGAATCCGGCGGTTAGCAGAAAAGGGACGTTGGAGCCGGTCGCGCGAGCTCGGGTAACAACACGCCGGTAATTAATTTTATACTTGCGCGTTATCCGTCTATTGTGGCACTCTGTAATGGCGCTCTGTCGACAAATGGCGTAATGCGTGCACTCTCGAGAATGACACACGCATTAATTGAACTTTGCACACCGCCGTGTTCACCTGCGTATACGCGGGAACGTCTTAAGTTCCACAAAGCGCCTCACGTGTTTGACTTTGTAACGCAAGTACCTTGTGTATTCGTACTTCGTATAAACTAGCAATACGAACAGTTAACATTGAATAGTTGAATATTGGGAAGCGACTCAATGATCGAATTAGTCGATTTTGGAGTTTCCAGTTTAATTTGATCTCGTTATCGATTTTTGTCAAAACACGAAATGTAATCAGATGAGAAGTGTCTTTTTAAAGTCTATAATCTTACTGATCTCTAAATTTTAGTAATACGTATAATTGAAGTTCAGAATTTTCAATTTAACTTGTCGCAATTTTGTTATTAATTTCTATTGCGGAGAACGTGAAGTACAAAATAAAATTTATGTACTGTACATATTATTATGTAGGGTACATATGTATGGATCGTCATACGTGTAACAATCATATTGTTTGAAGATTAATTTCGTTGAAACGTTTCTTTTAATTGCTTCAAGCTTTTAAGCTGTAATAAAATTTGTATTAGTCAACGGTTTAAGTAAATTCATATTTATAATAAATAATTGGTTTTCCTTAGATAGTTAGAGACGTATCTATCCATATTTCACACAAATACCCTTTCTCATCCTTTATTTTCCCTAGATTATTCTCCTCTTTCCTCATATAATAATAATAACTATAAGAACAGTAGTTTAAATACGCTGTATACCTCGTGCCATGTTCAGTGAAAGTAATCATCCTTTTTGAAATTTTTATTGTCTCAACTCTTTGATAAATTCACTCTTAGTTGCTTTTATATAATAATTTACTATTTCTCGCATAACCATAATCTCAAGTACTTTAGAAAAATACTTCTTTTTTAGACATCATCTCTAAATTGTACATTAAATTTATTTATATACTTGGTGGCTTGAATTTGAATGTATTTAACAATTACGTTGGATATTTTTGGATTTGCTCATCATCGTTGATTTTTCTTGTACAAAGAAAAATGTCATCTCTCATTACAGCAAACATTTCGGAAGTATATGTATGAAATCTAACGAACGTGTGTTTTATATCTTCTCATAGTGACGTTTCTCCACTTTAATTAAACTTAACTTAAGAAGAACTTAACAAGTTCAAAATTCTTATTTTCCATCTCTTAAAAAACTGCCTGTAAGAAAGAAGTTACTCAAGTTACTTAACAAAACAATAAAACAACTTTTCTCAAACATATATAGTTTATATGGTACTGTAACAAATCTCTTGACAATATTTATTAAGGAATTATGATAACTTTCTACGAATTATTTGATACAAGACTGTTATTACTACATGTACAATCTACTTGATCTGATTTCTGAAGCGTGAAGCTTCCATTTTGTTTGTCTTGAGTTTGTTTTTTCCAAAATGATGTTTTTACATCATGTAGCGAGTGGCGAAGTAAGAGCATTTATGTTCTCGAAAATCGTTAAAATCGAAACGTCTGTGAAAATATGAAGAAAATTTTTTCGTGATCTAATTCACTAAAAATTGTCTTGAAAATTGAATTTTTTTTCTTTACAATTATTCATTAAGCCTTGTACAATTTTTTTCGCAGTTTTACTTTAAAAACTTTAAACATTAAGATTAGGTGACGAAATCAGGATATCTTGAATTTTCGTTTAAATTCTAATGTTCAAAGTTCAATAGAATAATGAGAAAAATCGTATAGTATGTTTTAAAGGGTTGGTGTAGAGAAAAAATTTCAATCTTCAAGTTCACAATAGATTCAGTTGTAAATAAAATTTTTCAGTGTTTTTTTACATACGTGTGAATTTTAACAATTTTTTCTAAAGGAGAGAACACTTTTCCATTTATTACATGATGTTAAGATATTTTGAGAAAAAAGAAACGAATTCAGTGCTGTCAAAATGGAAACTTCGTCCTTGAAATAAGACCAGTTATGAAATTATAACAGCTTAAAGTTTTGATAATTTTCCACTTAAATTAATTGCAGTGCAGAAAACGTGAACTGACTTACGACAAAGTCAAAATTTTTTTGAGAAAGCTAGAACATCCTGTAAAACACTATTTTGCTTCTTTTTCTATTCCACATGCAAATATTCAACATTATAAATATTATTTTTATGTCAAAATTCTTCAGTTTTACTCGTCTCACTGTTCAATTTTTGTGAATTGTACACACATTAATTCGGTCTTTTCGTTTAACTTTCCTTTCTGCGAGAAGAGAATACGTTAGACTCGCATGATCATCCCGCTCGATTGTGTCAAGGTGTTTCGTTGCTTTGACACAGAAACACAGCAAGGGTTGCATGAGACGAGCAGTTTGCGAAAGAAACTCCGTCCTCGGTGCAAAAGAACTGTCGCGATACTTTTGATCGTAAAAAGAACCGGTGGCATCGGCTGAATCAAAATTATCGTTGTTCGATATGAAAAAAAGGTAGAGAGGACATCGAATCACTAAATCACGATTTCATTCATGAAAACGCGTCGCGTGTTTATGGAGCGCCGTTCTTTGAAAGAGCATGAATCGAGCCATTGGGAATACTCGAAAAGGTGCAACGTGATAGCGTGATCGAGCGTCGTTTCGATGAACTTTTTCATCTATTTTCGCGAGTTCAAGGCGAGGAGGGGGGAACAGCCCATCCATTTTAACGTTCCGAGCCGTTGGTGAAAGGACGCGATACAAATTCCTGCCGATGACAAACTGCGTCAAAGCTCGAATCCCGTTCTTCTCCGCGGTAAATTGGACCTCTCTGCCGAGTCTTTTTCTCCTTTGACTCTCCGTCGACTGAATGAGCGCGACCAAAGTCATTCTGCGTCGAGAGACGAGCGACACTGTCGCTACGTTTGCTTGATTGTGAACGATTCGATCCTCGCTTTTGAGACGCGTCTTGCGAAGATTTGTTTCAGAAAGACGTCGACTGTTTCGACGATGCTGTTGTGCAGTCTCAGCGCAAGAAAAACATCTTTCGAATGCTGTTAGATATGATTATATCAACGTATATATATTTCGTGTACTTGTCACGTTTCTTACACTATTTTTAATTATTGCGTATGGTCATTTTTTAAATAACAAGAATTAAAAGTAGAGTAGAGTAGAATGTAATTCCAATTCCAATTATAAATTTTTGTGTAGTATTATTTTAATAAGAAGGTTATACAATATTTCTCCATTGAAATATCTGCATGTATAGAAAAAGCGAAAGATATTTCTGAATATTGTCATTTTCTTAATTATACGAAAATACGAATAAATGTTTCAAACGAAAATTGCATAATTTCCAGGAAGACATATAATCATCACTTTGTTTTTAAGATACGAGGGCCATCTTTAATTTTTCAAGTGTAATGATATATTTTTCAATCCATTAATAGACGCACTTGTAAATTAATTTAGTTACACGTCGATAATTACATGCATGATCCACATGATTATAATAAAATTACATAAATAAAATTTTTGCATATTAAACCAAAGATACTAGAATTTTCGACCCTTGTCTTTTAAAAAATTAGCCAGAAAATACTCGAATGACTTCACATTGACGTCGCAATAAAAATGATGTATTCTAGAGAAATATTTTGATTCGAAACTAATTCAATTCAAATGTAATTAAATTCATTAATTCATATTTAACATGCATATAATATCTAATCAAAATCAATTTAAAACATTGTTTCTTTCGACTACAGCGTGTAAAATACACGTAACGATAATTGAGTAGTCAATCCACAAAATTTATATTCATAATGTCATAATTTTTGATAGTGATTATATATCAATTTTGATTTAAATCTATTCGTATCTTCACCCTAATTCTATTAAACCCCTTAGAACCTCTTGGTACCAATACCAACCTTTCAAAGATTGAAACTTTATTTCCAATTGCAAAATATGTTCCAACTTTTAATTAACAATAAAATTATCGATCTGAGAATAAAGTTTGTTCGATTTCATTAAACATCGTTGCCACTCTCTAAAACAACTCTTCGGAACCGTCATATTCGTTACTGCTACACAAATACTTTTGTGTAACTTGTTACTGCTACACAAATACTTTTGTGTAACTTGTTACTGCTACACAAATACTTTTGTGTAACTTGTTACTGTTACACAAATACTTTTGTGTACTTGTTACT
>KQ435982.1:173468-185548 GCA_001276565.1 Melipona quadrifasciata | reverse complement strand
AGATAAGCCAAGAATGTATCTTGTTTTATAAATTATCATACAAAACGGAACTACAGATCATAATTTTTGTAAAGTTATATTCTTAAAGGTGTAAATATAGATAAACTATCGAAATATAACGTTTTTGTAAGAATTTATATGTAAGATCATTTTATTGTACCATGTAAGACACTCGACATATTAGGAAAAATCGCCTCGTCCTGCTCTCTCACCCGGCCGGAAAAGTCGTCGTCCGCAAAGGGTTAATTCTCCTCGGGTTTAAATGATGTTATGTTTTAATGGATATTGTTAAAATACTTATAGTTGTCAAATATTTCCTTTTAATATTTCATATAATTTTACCATCTTTTGTATCTTCCACCTTCTTTTTTTTTTTTAACGAAGTATTGCAAAAAGAAGGAAAACAGCTAAAGATAATGAACGTGAGGGAAATGTGAGAGCAACAGGATTAAGAGGGTATCTGCGCTATGCAAAAATAGATAAAGCTTCGCAAGTTTTTTTAATTGATAATTGTTAGATGAAAAGTTCCAATATTTTTGGAAACGCATGTAAATGTGATTCCTAGCACTACATTTCAATCTTTTTTAAATGTATATTGAAATTATTTATTTCGGAGGGAAAGATAATGTAAATTATTTTTTATAAATATCAATTTCTATAAACCTATTTCTACCATTATCAAATTATCGAATAAATTATGAAATAAAATGTGTTATGGTTATGAAATAAAAATCTTTTTACAAAAGAAATACAAATAATTGCAAATTAATATGGAAAACAATGCAATATAAAGTAACTATGAGAAAGTAAACTATAAAAAATAGTTTTAATTTTGTTTTTTTTTTGTGAGAATAAACGAAAGAAATAACAATGAATCTTAAATTAAATTATGGTAAGAAACTAGAATATAACCAATTAATAACAACAACACAGTTTTTCTGTAATTATTTGTTTTGCAGAAATAGTAAATAGTAAACAATAAATGGGAAAGTAATGAAATTTGTGAAAGCGATAGATTTGAAAATATCAAAAAAATAATACAAGATTTATGTACTTGTACTATTCAAACATTCCTCTTGTTTGAAATAAAAGATATATATGCACTATGTGCTCTGAGTTTTCAGAAGTATACTTTTGTCACATATATACACATAATATTTTTCGACAATAAATAAATAAAAATAAAAAAAGAACTGCGCCATATTTGTTTTGGCTTTAACGTGTGCAGCTGTCGTAAATACGAAACCAAACCAGAAATAACGTCTCCTGGGGACATAATTTTAAACCGTCGCGTTCAAATTTTTCTGTAGGACAATATTTTATAATCTGCAATAGGATGAATCTGATCATCCACATGTTAGAAACATTCGACGTCGTTTCATTTATGGTAAAAGTAGTGAGTAGTCTACTTAGGATCAAATAATAATTTATTACAATGTTATAAACACTTTAATTTCTTTAAATTTTACAAAATTATAAAATAATAGATGAAAGACATGATGATGACGAAAAAATAGAAATAATAAAAATATTAAACAATAAAGAGTGCTTGGAATTTCTTTTCATGTTTCTTTAATACTAAACGTTGGAATATCGTTTGCGTTTCTTTTTAGTTGATTTGTATTATAATAATTTTATTTTTTAATATTGCGGCTATGCCAAGCTTCGCCTAATATTATTTCTTTATCCTGAATTTTATAATTTTATGAAATGTGAAGGAATTTATAACTTTATGATTAGACTGTGAATTTTTGAATTGTGTAAATTCATATTTATATTCTATAGTTAACAAATTAAATCTCTATAGAATATTGTTTTACATAGGAAATGTTATAAAATGATATACTTTAGATACTTTATGCATTAGCGAATATTATGAAAAGGTATATTTTTAATATTTTATACATTTTTTGACTTTTAAAATTTTCTATAAATGGAAAAAATTCGCAGTTCAATTATGATAAATTATTGCTTAGTCGTCAATATTGGAGTTATACATTTTATCAAAAGCATAATTTAAAACTCTCATTTTTTCAAACTTTCAAATATTTAAAACATATTTAAATATTTAATTTACAGAAATTAAACACGACATTAAGATTCTTCTAAAATGGTTTTGGAAATTCTTTCCCTTTAAAGCGAAATAAATGACTTTGATAAGTAGTCAAAGAATCATTATCTTTTATTACAGATTTTTACACGCTCATGCATATTAATATATGAAATGTTCAAAACGTACTGCTAATTATGCTTCCCTCCCTGTATTCTATTTTTTAAAACATATTCATGAAAAATATGAATCCGCAAAAATATCCGTATTTTATTCTACGCTAAATTTGTTCTTCTCATTTAGCTTTTGTATTAAATTTTAACACTGTTCTGTACTCCTTGAAAAAATTCCAAGTTTTTGTCGCCATGAATTGTTTTCACTGAAATTTTCTTTCTTTTCTCCTAAATTTTAACATTATTTCGTACTGCTTCGATAAAAGTTTCCAAATGTTTTTCATCGTGATTTATATTAAATGACTTTTTATATTAAAGAAAAGAAAAAGGAAACGGAAATGTACAAAAAAATAATTTTTAAAAACGAATTCGATCTGTGTTATTATTTTACAACTATAATATTCGATATAAAATTATTCATAACAGCAGTCAAAATTCTCTCAACTTGCCTGTACAATGTTCAAATTACGCGATAAACCGTTTCTATGTTTTACGTAGTTGTTTCATAATCCGGGAAATATAATTGGACATGAGGAGCGGCGTGCAAAGGTCATTTCTCCATTTAGAAAAAGTACGATGTGCGATTAATTATTTAATTCAACTAAGCGCCAAACTAGGTCTCCATCTGAAAATATGTCGAAGTATATAGTACTTTACAAATTTTTCATACGATATCTTATTATTACGCCTGTTCGCGCGCGTGTGTAGCGAGACGAGATCGTGTTTAGTAAAGAGCGGACTGTATCAATGTTCGTGCGCTGAATATCAGGGGGTTGTCCCCTCGTGGTAACCTTGTGTCGCGAGAGAGTTTATTGCTCGAAAGTCGAAGTGATTCTGACTTGCAAGCCCGACTTGCAAGCCCAGGATGGGACACGAAAAGCCGGATACCCGTCGCCGTCGTAGGTGATCTCGCTGGTCCGTGTTTCTCACGTGTTCGGAAAAATTGGTGCCATGCTTCAATCCACGGTCGAGGGCCTTGTCTGCTTAGAACAAAGTCCAGCCATGTGGCCAAGGTTTCTGGCGACACAGGCCTGCTAAGGGTACTTAAAAACCAATAAATTTTCCCGTACGTACCTGTACCCAGACCGTAGGTATTGTAGCGTGGAAACTCTCCCGAACATACCGCTCACCTTCGCCTTGCGTTCGAAACTAAATACAAGAGTGCACTACGGATAGATTACAGATAGTTCTTACATATCGATGACTCAAGGACGAATTGCGCGGCATACACAAAATATAATTTTAATATGCACGCGCTTGACATGAGTTTATGAGTCCATTAGTTCTCTGCGGGTCCTCCTCCTTCGTCCACCGGTAGGATGCACACCTTGGCTGTGGGACGTTTCACCTCTCCGTCGGCTGTTCTGATGGATACGACCCTGGGATGCCATCCTTCCCGGGGTGTAGGGCCGTGATCCGGCCGAGTTTCCATTGCAATGGTGGCAAATTTTCGTCCTTCAGCACCTCCCCGGTGCCTACCCCAAAACGCTCTGAAGTGGACAACTTCCACTTATGCCGCTGCTGCAGTTGATAGAGATACTCGGCCTGCCACCGCTTCCAAAAATGCTGCTGCATAGCTCGAAGCAGTTGAAAACGACTTAAGCGATTAGTTTTGACGTCGGTGACGTCAGGATATGGGAGCGCGGTGAGCGGGCGTCCGATCAGGAAGTGCCCAGGAGTCAAGGGATTCAAATCGGCAGGATCGGACGGACAATGGATGCAATGGCCGAGAGTTCATACATGATTCAATTTGCGTCAGGACGGTGTAAAGTTCGTCGAAGATTAATCGCGTTTCTCCGACCACCCGCAGCAAGTGTTGCTTCGTGGATCTGACGGAGCGCTCCCACAGCCCTCCAAAGTGAGGAGCATGAGACAGAATAAAATGCCAATCGACACCTTCTATGACCGCGTATCTCGATATTACCGGGTTGTTTGCCCTGAGGAACGCAGTTATTTTTCTCATTGTTCCGCGCACCAACGAAATTAGTACCATTATCGGAATAAATATCCTTGCACCCCTCTTCGCGCTAAGTATTTTAAGAACACTTTGAGATCCGCGGCTAATTCCAAGTGGACGGCCTTCGCGGCCAGGCATACAAACAAACACAGATATGCCTTCGTGGCAGTTTTGGACCGCACTCTATCCTTTACGTAGAAAGGTCCGGCATAGTCGACACCCGTGGAGTGGTAGGGACTCTGGACATTCACCCTTGCCCATGGTAGTTGCCCCACTGGGAGGCTGGCGCTTCTGGGACTTACCCGATTGCAGCGTACGCACTTCCTGATTATGCGTCGTATCAGGCTCCTGGCTGTAAGGAGCAAGTGCTTCTCTGAATCGCGGATAGCACCGACTCGGGCCCTGCATGCAGCATGCACTCGTGTTCTCGTTGGACTATCAACCTGGTTATGTGACTGTCATTGGAGAGAATCACCGGGTGTCGCTGTTCGTAACTTAAGTCCGCGAACGCGAGTCTACCATCTACGCGGAGTAATCCCTTGTCGTCCAAGAGGCGGTTCAGGGGGCGTAGCGAATTCGAGCGGCTGTCCCTGCCTCACTCGAGTTCCTTTATGTCGCGTTCAAAGGCCTGCCTCTGAAAGATCCGGACGATGACAACCTCGGCTGAATTCAAATCTTGTGTCGTCTGCCCAGTGCTATCCGGGATTGCTTCAGGGGACTGGCTTCCACCTGTGCAACTGCGGTTGATGCATTGCCTCAACGCACGGTGAAATTTGAGGCAGTACGCGATGACGCGGATTAATCGCGAGTAACTCGAGTACTTCCGAAGCATCTCGAGGTTCGTCCCTTATTTCCACGGAGATGCAGCTTACAACCCGCTCTTCGGATATCTCCGCGGGAGGTGGTTGAGTGTTTGGCCATGTCTCGCGAGGCTGACCTAGCCATGAGAGTCCGCTCCACCAGTGACTTGAATTTTGCAAACTTGATGCAGAGGCGTCCCGTGATAGGATATCCGCCGGGTTTTCTGCTGACGTGACGTGATTCCAATCGCCGCGCGAGAGAGACAAAATTCCGTCCAATCGACGCTTGGTAGTCTCAAAGCGTTTCGCACCTTATCTATCAGTTGGGTCAAGAGGAGCGCCCCGCACAATTCGAGCCGGGGTAGGCTGATCCGTTTGAGAGGCGCGACGCGCGATTTAGAGCACAGGAGCCGGACTTTGGTTCTTCCAAAAGAGTCGGACGTTCGCAAGTATACGCAGGCGCCGTATGCCTTTTCGGAAGTGTCGCAAAACCCGTGAATTTCTGCTTTCGCGGAAGCTCGCGTTAATACTCAACGAGGTATTGATAACTGCCTTAGTGCTGAGATGTCAGCTTGGAAGTTATGAAACTCCGTGAAGAGGTGCTGTGGCACCGATTCGTCCCACGATAATCCTAATCGCCACAGAGCTTGCATCAGGAGCTTCGCGGTTAGGACGATGGGAGCTATCAAGCCGATATTTTCGCGAGCTGGGACAGGATCGTGCGTTTTGTCACGTGCTTCGTGTTGGAAGTGCTAGCGGGAAATTTCAGTGTGTCAGAAGCAGGAGCCCATAGTAGCCCGAGATTTCGAGGACCCGTTTCCGTATCTGGCGCGATGGGAACCGTCGCTTCCGAATTCTCCTGTAAGATCGCGGTCTCGTTCGAGGCCCACTTTCGAAGAACGAATCCTGCTTCTCGTAAAATTCTTTCCACGTCCCGTTTGATCTGTCGCGCCTCCGTGGAGATTTCTGCGCCGGTCAAGAGATCATCCACGTAAAAATCGTTCTGGATCACGCGGCTCGTAGTGGGGAAATCATGGCGGTCTTCGATGCCGACTTGCCTCAAAGTGCGAGTGGCTAAGTATGATGCCGCCGCCATGCCGTAAGTGACGGTGTTCAATTCAAATGTCGCTAGGGGGGGGAAGGGTGTTCCCGCTAAACAATGCGCTGGAATGGCCGCTGATCCGGGAAGATGAGAATCTGCCTATACATCTTCTCAATATCCGCATTTATCACGACCGGATACTGTCTAAATCGTATCAATATAGACAGTAGATCGTCCTGCACGACCGGGCCGACCAGTTGGGCGTCGTTGATAGAAATTCCACTGGTCGACTTGGCAGAACCATCGAAGACGATGCGAATCTTGGTAGTGGTGCTAGTTTCCTTTAACACGGCGTGATGCGGTAAATAGTAGGAGTTCCTCGTACTAATGTCGCGCGATATCTTGGTCATGTGACCGAGGGTTTCGTATTCGCGCATGAATCTGACATACTCACGACGCAGGTTGGGCGACCGCGACAACTTCTTTTCCAAATTAAAGAATCGCCTTTCAGCCATGAACCTGGAGTCGCCAAGCTTCGAGAATTTGTCGTTAAACGGAATGGTGACGCTGTATCGGCCGGAGGCATTCCGTGCGGCCGTTCGTATGAAGAGATCCTCGTAGGGGTGATTGGTCGGGTCACCGTCGACCGGGACCGCTTCAATGTCCCAGAATCACGTTAATTGACGGTCGAGATGTTCGTTCGTGATAAGATTGCAGGCGAGCGCCTGGTACCCACTATCCGCGCGGATGCGACCTCCAAGTACCCACCCTCGTCGCGTTTTCGAGAACACTGGCAATTTCGCGCCCAACCGGTGTTGTCCTACACACATCAAATCGCAAAGGTAACCTTTGCCGATGATGAGATCAACGTCCCGCAAAACGTAATATTGCGGGTCGGCGAGGACCAGGTGTGATGGAATGGAGAGTGTGGTGGAGGCGAACTTGAAGTTTGGAATTTCCGTTGTCAATTTACGCATGACAAGGCACGGCAAATCACATTTGTAGTTAGTGCAGCGTGAGGCTATCTGCACCTGCACCTTGCCCTTGATGCGGTCCTTTGACGTTGTCGCGCCCACTCCGGAGATCATCGTTCGCGTCGCGTCCCACTTCAGTCCGAAGCGCCTCGCGAATTCTTCCTTTACGATGTTCACCTGCGAGCCCTGATCGAGAAGCGCCCTGCCTTGGATTCTACCACGGTTATCGGTGACCCTGACCATTACCGTAAAGAGCTGCACATGCTCAGCCGGAGTCGCGCTAGCGGCCGTGGACGTCAGGCTCTGGGGCGAGTTAGAGCCGTCGCTTCGCTTTACTTCTGTGTCCTCTGGTGTTCTGTTTGTGCCCGATCCGAGGTCGTTCCCGGATGCAGCAGGGTGTGGTGCCTTGCTCGACACATCTGGCACGCGCTGCTCGTGCAATTTTTAACGCCATGTCCGGAACGAAGGCAGTTGAAGCACACGCGCAGCTCCCTCACCGTTTCGCGGCGGCGTTCTATTGCCAGCTTCTTGAAGCTCTCGCACCGCGACAATAAATGGTTGTCGGAACAGAACGGGCACCTGACTTCGTTCGCGTTTAGCACGGCGGCGGGCTTACGCTTCCGTTGCGCGATGAGTCTGCAGGAAGTCGATGGGGTGATTTCGCCCGATTGACTGTCTATGGCGAGAAACCTGTACTGTTGCTCGAGAAAAACGATTAGATCGGTGAATGTCTTCGCTCGGTCTGCCTCGCAAACGCGTCTTCTCCACTCTCGTTTGGTTTGCGTATCTAATTTTCGGACTATGAGACGTATCAGCCAAGCGTTCCGCTGGTCTACCGTTTGGCCTAGTGATGTCAAGGCTTGCGTGTGATTGTTGACATCGTCGAGTAGTTTTCTCAACTCGCTCGGCGATTCCTGGCGGATAACTTTAAGATCGAATAGCGCATCTAAGTGGTAGTCCACGAGTTCGTTGGTGTCCTCGTAGCGCTTGCGTAGCAATTCCCAGGCAGCATCGTAATTGCTGCCGGACACTGGGAGCGTCTTGAGGGCACGAGCGGGTTCGCCCTTTACCGCTGATCGTAGGTAAAGGTAACGCTCAAGATTGCTTAAGGACGCGTTCCGAGTTATCAGGGACTCGAAGCTGTCGCGAAACCGGCCCCATTCCCCTCGGTAACCGTGAAATTGTGGTAAAGACGTTTCGGAGGTGGCTGATGACGCGAGCGTGACTTGTAGGTGTCGCGCGCTGCTCGAAGTCGCTGAAGCTTGCGAGCTCTCTATTCGGTCCTGAATCGCGCCAAACAAGCGATAGTACATGTCTTCAAACTCATCCCTACAATGTTCATGAGCTTCTACGTCAGCGGAACTTGCGACGGCGGCGATTATGCGGTCATGAATCGCCTCGTATCGTTGCAGCAGGTCACGGTTCTGGTCGAGCCTCAGCCGAAGGGAGGTAATTGGTTCGGTTTTTCCTCGCATGTCATAGAAGGATTTGAATCGCGTTAGATCCGCTTTGACGCGGCCGCGCTCTACTATCAACTGTTGGAGATCGGAACTACCGGTCCGTTCCATTCTTCCTCTCCCGCGCAAGTCAAACAATGAATGAAACTCGACTCACCGTAGAAAGGTAGTAATGGGTGACGGAGACGCTGGCCTTGTACTCTGTGAATTGTGACCAGCGGAGAATCTTCGATTCCGAGCCTTGATTGTGCAGTCGTCCTTACTGGAGTGGCTGCTCTGGAGATGGCTCTCTGCGACGTTCGATCGTGGCCTGTCCGCGATCGTATCCTTGTGGCTGACCTCGTCCGCTAGCATCTACTGCTACGGGACCCGTGGTTTTCTTCTGTGGCACTATTCACTACTAGAGTGCACTTCGTAGCATCCGAACCGATTCGCGTATCCGGCTCGAAGGACCAATGTTCGCGCGCGTGTGTAGCGAGACGAGATCGTGTTTACTAATGAGTGGACTGTATCAATGTTCGCGCGCTGAATATCAGGAGGTTGTCCCCTCGTGGTAACCTTGTGTCGCGAGAGAGTGAACTTTATTACTGGAAAGTCGAAGTGATTCTGACTTGCAAGTCGAAGGAAAGCCCGAACGCTTTCTCGGTTCCCCTTCCTTCGGCTTCGGAAAATCGCGAGTCCAGGGTGGGGCACGAAAAGCCGGATACCCGCCGCCGTCGTGGGTGATCTCGCTGGCCCGTGTTTCTCACGTGTTCGGGAAAGTTGGTGCCATGCTTCAGTCGACCGTCGAGGGTCTTGTCTGCTTAGAATAAAGTCCAGCCATGTGGCCAAGGTTTCTGGCGACACAGGCCTGCTAAGGGTACTTAAAAACCAATAAATTTTTCCGTACGTGCCTGTACCCAGGCCATAAGTATTGTAGCGTGGAAACTCTCCCAAACAACGCCTTTATAAAATTTTTATTTACGCCTTTATTTTTAAAAGTTAGGAATAGAATAAATATATAAATATATTAGTTGATTAATTTTAATCTCGCATCGTGAAATTAACAATATTCAACTATGATCTTTCCTTTTTAATCTTTTTTATTAGTTAAAATTGATCTCTATGTGGATTATTATTCTTTACTCTTTAGTTTGTCCTCCAGCATATTTTATGTGAACAATTGCTATTTTGTCAGTCAGTTATTTTTCCCCATTTTCATTTCTCCACTATGAATAGAAAATACCTACGTTTTCAAATCATTTAAAAAAGAAATTTTGATCAGATCCTATTTTTAAATAAAAAATCGTCATTATCATGTATTACTTCAATAGAAAATATTTTATCTATTTTTTTGGAAAATATTTTAATAATTCTATACATGTAATACTGTGTATAATCATAGTGATTTGAAATTAAATTGTTTAATTTCAGGATTTTTAATTCAATTGAATTTTGTTACCAACCTCTGTCAGTATTAGGATATGAAATGCAAAATAAGATCAAACATCATATTAGTAATATTTAGTAATATTAAATTGTTATAATCGTTTATGATCCAACGATGCTATTTGAAGGTTTAATTCCATTTCATTTATTTATAAGACGAGGAGGTTTAAAGTCATATATTAAATTGGATCCGCGCCACATGTACAATTTAATTATTATTCTCGGCGTGTGCTTCTAATAAAAGTCGAATTGCTTCCAGTAAGAGTCATATCTCGATATTTGAGATAGCCTCCGGTGCACAATGTATTTTGATGTTGCTCGACCAAGAGATTTAACCGCAAATACAGGTAGATAATATCCAATGGGATTGTAATTAAATCCAGCAATCGGATTTGCAGACGATATATCAATAAATGTGGAATGACCGTACTAAGTCAGTACACGGTTGTTAATAGTAGAACGCTTGAATCGTTTTACGAGCTGTACGGTCGTTTGTGAAATACGAAACACACTACGTATGTATTTTATTACCTCTGTGTCGTATCAATATTCATTCGTTATTATCCTTTCTCATTCGGTTAAAGGAAAAAAAGTTGTAAAAGAATTATCTCTCTGATGAAGAGAGATTATGAGAAATTACTGGTATTTACATGGCGTTTAATGCATTTTGTTTTATGTAAAAAAGATTTGTCAATATAATTTATAATTGGACTACTGATTTTTATGTTCACGCGAAATTTGAATGTGCGCAAGTGTAGAAAATGAGAAATATCCAAAATGTACCTAGGTTTTATTTTTTAAATTATGTTCATTTCATTCTTTGAAAATATTTATCTATTTTCATTTTTTCAAATGTAAATTTGCAGTTCATTTATAAGGCTTGCAATTTAAAAAAAAACCTTTTTACAAAATATAATATACAATATAATCTTCTATGCAATATATAATATACAGTATAATTTGTTTTCTTACAACATATGATATTGTTGTTTATTCACTTTCGTCTTCGTTTGAATAATTTTAATCAATATTTCCTCTTTCTTCCGACGATTATGGAATACATTTATCAATCGTGGAAACAATTATAACGCTCTGTAATAATAAATTTACGTAATAATAGTAATTTTACTTACGAAATAAATTCTGGACACTTTAAGACCTTTTTGTCTTACATATTAAGACGTATTGAGACTTTTTATCTCTTCATTCAATGTTTATCGTAGGTAATAAAATTTTCAAATTGCATGCATATTTTACAAATTCTTTGTTACTTGCATTAAGATTTCACTTGTAAGAATTTATTATCACATTACGTTCCCTTTAGTATTCAAGTTTATTCTTGCAATAATTTTTACTTTTGCAACAATTTTTATAATATTATTTCTCCAAGTGAACATAACTAATCTCACCAATGTATAGATTGTAGAATTATGAATTAATCTGCTGCAGAGACGTTCTTATTTGTGTTAGAATGAAAAGTCTACTCTTCCACTTAATTTATTCTTACGCAAATGTAGAATATATCTGACGATTCTTCCTTTTGATTTACCTTTATTACGCATTTGTCTAATAAACATAACAGAATAAAATGTTCTTTTCATTCTTAATTTGACTTCAACTTGCGTGAATGAAAATTTATGGTTTATGGTTAAAGAAAATGTATGTATGTACATATATATAATGGAGTCTCCGAGTGGGCAAGACTGCCTCGGCAATAGAGAGTTAAAATTTTTACGAAACCTGTGTTGTATATAATAGTATACAAGAAAGATTTTTTTATCTTAAAATTAAAATTTTATCTCATGTTAAAATTAAGCAATAATCTGAAATTAAATATTATCTATTTAGCTCTGCTGGCTATCCAAAATTAAATATTAAAATTCATCTAAAATTCCGCTAAATTCATCTAAAAGTTATCTAAAATCTCAATGAAAGAAGATTCGCAATTGTTTACTAGAAAGAAAAGAAACAAGGAAGAGAGAAATGGAAGCTGAAACTCGCTCTCTAACATTATCCAACCATTCACATTATTCGCCAATTTCAAACTTTGTTTTCGACACATATTTGCTTCCTCAATGAAACAACATGAAATTCACTTGCACTTTCATTACACGGCATCAGATTCGTAACTCAGTTTATATGTTCACATAGAAACATCTGCTGCAATAATTCACCAAAAATGAATATATATATAAAATA
>KQ435982.1:116396-137435 GCA_001276565.1 Melipona quadrifasciata | reverse complement strand
GTCGTGTAAATAATCCGACATAGAATTGTTAACTAGTTATTAACTATTGTTATAATTAGTTATTAACTATACGAAATTTATGAATTTTGCCTGTGAGATGGATTATTTAATTTTCATAAAATATTATGTTATAATAAAATTGTAATGAAAACACTTTTTTTTATTTTGTAATATTGCGTATGTAAAATTATTTTATCCGTGATATTCGAGAGCTGATATCCCATTTTAATAGGAATTTAATATTTACTATTTAAATTTCAGTATTTCAGAATAAAAATTTGACTCACCCTACCATCAATAATTTCAAATAAAATTTATACTGATTGTAAATAATTATCTCTCTGTTGAAGTCATTTATGCAATATTTTTTAAATGTTTTTAACATTTTTAACATTATTGACTCTGCTATTTATGTTACTTTACTATTTTTTATATGAAATGAACAAATTTCATATAAAAAACGTATGTGGACTGCGGATTTTTTTTTTTAAATAGACCATTTTATATTATGTACTATACATTATAATAAACACTTTAGATATTTTATACATTTTGGCACATTATATGTATCGTGTACATTTTTGTAACTTCCAAAATATAAAATTCAATCTACTCATATCTGTTCGAAAGAACGTTCATTTTGAA
Organism: Melipona quadrifasciata; assembly: GCA_001276565.1. NCBI lineage: Eukaryota > Metazoa > Arthropoda > Insecta > Hymenoptera > Apidae > Melipona > Melipona quadrifasciata. Next base: position 136,790 of record KQ435982.1, on the reverse strand, counting down.
TGAATTACACAAAAGCGATTGTGCGTTCCAATACTATTATATATATTTAAATTTATATATATACATATAATATTCAATTAATTTTGGAATAGAAATAATTTGTGTTCTATTTAAAAAAAATTTTTGACTAAATGTTTGACTATATTTTTTCTATAAAATTTAGGATATCTATATCTGTGTCACAAAATTCAGAAAATTTTATATAAAGCACGACAGTTTGTTCCTTTATTCGGACTCTATACGCGATAACTTTTCGATTTAAAGGGGAGCATCTCACGTATCACTAGATCGACCTTTCTCCATCAAATCTGTTTTGATTTTCTTCATTTTCTACGATTTTAATCAGCAAAGAAATAAGAACTTTCTTACAAATGAATACGAAAGATATATTCGTGCATCTAATAGTCCAAAAAATGTTATTAACGATATCGAACAATATAGTGAAGAAAAAAAATTAAGAAAAATGTTTGGAAATGAATGGAAAATATCTTCCCAAAATTATTCTTGAAAAAAGTATTATTATAAATATATCGTTTCATTAAAAAAATTTCTTTAAAAACTTCTCTCTGCATTATTTAATTTCTTTAAAATTTTAACCTCTTGTTCTTTCTGCATCGTTTAATGTCTTAAAATCATAAGTGGTTTCGGAGAAAACAGATTACAACACTGTGAAACATCTTGTATTATATAAGGGTGGAATACGTTTATTTTAGAAAATTCCAGGTTAAAAGCTGGAATAACACATATTCTTAATTCTGCAACCCGAAATGAATATTATATTTCAACAAATGTTGTTAAAACGTACATTGTTTTTAAATATTTGGTCTTAACATTCAATAAAATGTTACGACCTTTTTTATGCTCCACACTTTTTATATGTATTGTAAAGAAAAATATCTGAGGTGAACAGCGGAATTAAATGTAAGAAATCAAGTCACATTGTTCGCACACTTTTCATGAAAACTGATATTTTATGGATACTCATCAAGGTATCATCACATCAATGATATTGAACACAATTGTACCTTATATTATTTTAAAATTTTGTCGTAAATGGCATTCGTGCCAGCAGCACGAACATTTTTGAATAACTCGATAAAAGTTTACGAGAAATACTTGTGCAGATAATATTTTGATTCTATTCTCGTTGTCAGTTCCATTTAAAAATTTAGAACATGAGTTCATTTACTTAGTAGCTCAAGTATATTTATTTTATTTAATCTATTTGATCTACATGATGTATTTTATTTTATTCATACGATAAACTGTTTAGTTAATTTATTAGAAAACAAAATAGTACAAGTAACCAAATAGTACAAGTACCAAAACTTTTTCTATCAAACTGCAATACCTATGTCGCCAAAAATCATTTTTGACTCAGACTTTTGTTTATAATTCATTAACAAAAACAAGCAAAATATTTCTAATGTAATGTAAACAATTTTTTTTATATAACTAAAGAAAGATCAATATTTATGCTTCAATGATTATGTTCAATGTTAGCCTAGTGTTGCATAGATTACATTTTTAAATAAATTATTATATTTACAATGTAAGGGAGAGAGGTAAAACTCTAATTGCAGTTGAACCAGAACGTTTTTTAAATTTGGAAATTAATCTGTAGATGGGACATTTTTAAATTAAAGCGAAACGAGAAGTTTTGCCAATTTTGCACTTGGTGAAACACGGGAAAAATATCAGTTGCAGTTTGTAAAAAGGAACGTGCAATAATTCAGTTCGTGTAACACTGTCGTAACCATATTGCACCATATTAATCAAGACTAAAATTTTAGTTAAACAGGGAATTTTACTATATATACATTCGAAGGAATAAAATAGAATTTAACAGAATTACTATATACGAGAATGCGTAAGAATTCTCTGTAAGAATTTAATCCTGTGTCCCAGTGAGACGCTTTACACTTTCTCTGGTACGTACATTGGATTTCAAAGGACTAACACGTTCGACACTTGCAACCAAGATCACACAACATCCACCTACACACACACCAACTCAATATCGCTTCACTTCGACAAGTTTCATCCTCCTAACCAAAACACCCGCACACGTTTCAACCATCGTTGCCTGGTCGAATTGCACGACACCGTGTTCGAGGGACAGCGAACGTGTGTAACCCCCCTCCCGAGAAAAGAACTTCCGCGATTCGTGCGTGCACGAGGCCTGTGTATCATTGAATTTCCTGAATTTACGGCATATCGATCGGCAAGCGATGGTCGGAGCATCGTGCCGGCGAAAGCGGCGAGGTGAACACGGCACGAAAACGAAGGAAACGTTTCTCGGAGGAGATTAAAAGACAGGCCGGCCTCTAGCCTTAATTTCCGTCCCGCGAATAATTCAGCCCGGCTAGAGTCTGCTTCCACGCTCGGCAAGTAGGTGAGACATTATCCGCGTCGCGAGACGTTAATAAATCTTGCAGTGCCCCGTTGCCCGTTATCAAGTCGCTGCGCTCCATTAAATCGGAACGTTACAGGGACGAACCTCTTTCCACTCAGACCTAGCCCCTCTCTCTCTCTCCCCCCTCAATCTTCCTCGCGATTCCTCGCATTTCTCTGTCTGTCCTCTCCGTCGCTTCTTTCGCCCCCTCCCCCTTGTTCGCCACGCTGTCGCTTCGATCCTCGCGATTGGCAGCCGGGAAACGCGAGGAAAATGTAAATAACCCTTCGGCTGCCTACCGAAATGAAATGTAAATGGACCGCGCCCATCGACGCCACGGGACCGATGTAATTGTGCCGGGATACACAAGGGTGGAAAAGTGGTAAGATGATCGTATCGATCATTTTTGACGGAGGGCGACTCGACGATGTCTTAATTGGGTCGTTTTGTGTACTATTGTGGCCGAAGGGAAGAATTGTGTCGGAGGAGATTGTTTGTATATCGATTCGTCCGATGGACGACAAGGACTTTGAGAAAAAGTCTTTTCATGTAGGTTTTATGATTTGTAAGATATCAAAAGTGGGGATTCGATTTCAGATAAAACTGTCATATGAAGATTAATATAATGACAGTTTCGAAGAATATTGAAGCAATTATAAGTTAGCGTGCAAGGCCTCACCGATTTCAATGACCTCGAAATGTCGATTCCTTGTACATGTTATACCACCTCTAGTTTCCAAATATTTGTAAAAATATATTTCATCCGCTTCTTGAAAAATAAATTTCGCCGACTTCAATGACTTTTGAATTTTTTAATGTTATGTTCAAAAGTGTACACTTCAGTAAGTGACATTTCTTTCTCACTGAAAATATATTTTATTAAGAATTATTTACTTTTGTGAATTACTTTGATAAGGTAATAGTGTTAGCTTTATTTACAATTATGCGGTGTCAATAATATAATGTAACAAATAAATAAATTTAAGCAAATATAACTTAAAGTTAATTCTAATTTAATTTAAATCCCAAGAAACGATGTATCGTTGAATATGTGGAATGAGAAATATTTTGAAGAAAGGACAAGTTGTTTAAACTCATATCTCCGATAACATATTTCACAATCACTGAAATTGATGAAGGTCTCTCCTGTATCAAATAATTATCAGTTCTGGTTTATATCGATTTCGATAGTGATCATTTATTGTTTTCTCGACTTGGTGGTATTTTAATCGATCGTTTTGTACTATTACGATCGGAAATTTCTTCGGAGTTTTTTTATAATTGGAAGAAGATAGATTGAATAAAGTTGTTGGAGGAGCGATGTATAATCATTGTGGAATCGTTATGGGACTAATATATAACAGTATCGATTTTATAAAACTAGAGTCGAACTCGATATGCCATTTCAATTCTTACAACTATTTCGAGAACCGAAGCCATTTTTAATCCCTGAATAAAATTACGTTTTAATAGTACGGATTTGATGGAATTATTATTTCGAGTTATTCGCATTATTTCATTCTCTGATTTAATGGAAATCGAATGGAAATATATTCATTTGAAATTTGATGTATTTTAAATTCAAATAACTTTCGAAATTGTAACTGAAAACTGGAAATTTGTACAAATATACCGAAGATCATCGTTTCACAGATTTATCGATAAACTTTATCGATGTGTACTAATTTATACAACCAATTACAAGTATTTTTATACTTTATTCGATTTGCCCAAAAATTAAAATTTGAATCGTGATTCATTCATGTCTCTACTTATTGCAAATAATAATCATTTTAAATTAATGACAATATAAGTTTAGAAAAGCTTTTCTTATCTAACCTACGTTTTGAAAATTATTTCAATACTCTAGAGATAAATATCTTTTCCAGTATAATTCGTTATATTCTTACAATTTAAATTATTAATTACAATTTGAATAATTAATTATTTAATACCAATTTCATTATGTCATGACAAAATGACAAGACAGAATGAGATTATTATTTATGATTATTCTTTTCATTGCGTTCTATGGAAGTAAAAACGTCCAAAACGATAGTTTTCATTCTTATAATAATATGTGTATTTTTAAATTTTCTAACAATTATAATACTTTATTTAAAATGTAAATATTTTCTTATTTATGCCTGCGACACATGATGCAAGAAATTAATTCTAAAAATTGCAGTTTTGCTTGACTATTATTGTCATTATTGTTATTGTATATATCAGTTATCTTATAGTTAGTATTTCTTGTCATTATAAAATTCGAAATCCCATCTTGCTTATGCAAATATTTGTTCTAATTTCATTCACATTATTTCACTGTACTGAAAATTATATTATTTATATTGAAGAGATCCATAATCATTATTTTGCTTTAATTAATAAAAAGAACGTTATTTCGAATTGACGTTAAATTTGTTAAATATAAAAAAAATAAAATTTACGTAGGCATTTAAAAATCAGACCTTCAATGTGTTCAAGCTTTGAGAGGATAAACTGAGGTTTTAACTTCAAAGAAACCGACATTTAAAATTCAGGGAAAATATGGAAGAAATAACATACAAAAGTATAGAGTAATTTTGTAAGTTACTTAAAAAAAATTACTTTACAATTAACCATTACGTTTTGATAATTATTCAGATATTTTTTAATTATTTCCAATTTCAAATAAAATTTACAGTTCTAGGTAAAATTAAAATAATTACACGATTCGAAAGGATCATTCATTAATTTCATCCCACTGTGGTGTTCGCCTTTGCAGTGTTCACGCGTGCAAGTTGAATCGACCTGGTAATGGCTGGGTTACTGGGTCGTGTTCTTGTTTGTTTATCAGCCCTTTGTTGGCCGCTCGAAATCTCGTGGATTCGAGCACGGCAGAATTTACAGAGAGCCGCCTGGCTGCTGCTGTGCCGTTTTCAGCTTAACCTAAATTTTTCGTCGCCGTTGAAAAAGCCAGCTATCGCTACTATCAATGATATTGTTTCTGAAAACGGAACGAAGAATTAAAAGTCGGGACAACGTCCGCTCCAAAAAGGCTGACCTTAATACCGTTTTTACAGGAAGTATTTCACGTTTTCATATTAGTGAAGCAGTTTAAACTGGTATTTGTAATTTGCTACTGTCAGAGGAAACACGAGATCTTCGTAAATATAAATAAAATACATGTGTAAAAATGAACATTAATAAAATCATAATAAAATGAAATACGTGAAATATAGAAATATAAAATATGTATATTAGCTTGATTACAATATATATATATATATGTATACAGAATAAATATGTAGCATACTCGTTATCAAAATTTAAACTTTTACCATTACTTGATTTATCGGTTCTTATACTGAAATGTTTTGTTAACTATTGTAATATAAATGTTTCAGTCAGATCTAATATTTGGAATGTTATTTCAAATAACGTGTGAAATACAATTTTGAGGAAATAACATTAAACATAAAAATAATTATCTTGTATTTGAAATAATGAAATTATTTGTGTATTTTAGATTATTAGATTTGTGTATTATTTTACATTATGATCACTACACTGCAGATTTTTACGCGAAATCACATTTTTGGGAATGTAATTAATCAAATTTGGATAGAGAATTGTTCTACGTACCAAATGTTGCTCCAGAAGTTTCTAATTATCCGTAGATTCAGCTGAAACATTGAAATTGCGTTTCATTCGCAAGTGTCATTGATAAAAGGGAATTCGTCCCCAATTATTTCTGGTGTTACGAATCATAATAGAGTACTTTTTCCGATATTCCATAACAGTCGGCAACAATGTTCCAAATACGCTGTATTTCCTTTGTAAATAAATATCAACATCTATCGACAACCGTGTCGTAATTCAAATTCTCAAAGTCAACGTCATGCTCCAACAGTAAAATGACGCCGCGTCGCGATCGCTGTACGATCGTTGCTCTCTACGATTCACAAAGAGGAAACGAACGCGTTCGAATGAGAATTTCAGGCAAAATCGACAGTCCGCCGTGTCTAAGCGGATTGCGTGCTATTATCGGCCGTTAATCGCGTCGCATTATACCTTATTACAAGAGATCGAGCGCGAGCGTGTAACCGCGAGCGCGATTTGTTTGCGGCTGTTTAGCGATAACCGGCCGGACCTTTGATTTATAACAAGCGGCCGGTTATACAGTTGCCCGTGAACGTTTCGAGGCCAGCCGGCGAAACGAGCCGCGCTTTTTCGCGTTCGCCGGCGACGTTGTTCGCCCGCTGAACGATCGCTTCTCTCTCGTCAGAGCCGACCGTGCGGTCGCGTTCCGCCGTATCGCTGAACCGTGAACGCATTTATTCGCCCACTTTCCTCCTATTTCGTCCTATTTCGTCGAATCTCGCACTCCACCCGACGCGTTTCACCTGGGAAACGTTTGTAAAATGTACGGAGTCGAGGGGCATGCGCTCGTTTTCTCATGGAGATACGGAGGCGAAGGAAGAGTTGCTAGTTGAGCATGTTCTGTGAACAGTCGGGGAGATTGCGATTACGTAGTGCGGGTAACGGAAGGAGAATTGGACCTCTGGAAGCAGAGGGAAAATTATAGAGCTTTCTCTCTCCGGTGAAAGGGAAATGAATCTTGTTAAATTTTGGTAAGGACAATTTGCATATTTAGTGAAATCGTTTAGCGTAAAGTTAGAAAGTAGGGATTGCGTTATGAATTCGTTCTGACGTTTTTTCTAAGAAACAGCGATCTATCGTTTCATTCTATTCGTATTTTCCTTCGGCGATGAAAGAAAGGATTCTTAAAAATGATAAAAGAACGCGAATCGAAAAATTAATAATTTCAAAATTGTAAACAATCTTTTGTTTCGATTTGAATATTCTAATTAAGATTTTTAGTCTCGTAGTGGTATAGTGTATTCATCAACAATCAATGTTGATTACATCAGCAAGTACGAAAAGAAGAAGATACATGACACGTAGAATACTTCTAATTAACAAAAGACGAAATGATGAGTTAAACGCTTTAATTAAAATAAAAAGTCGTTTGTGACTGAAAATTAATTTTTCGTCTTGTTAAAGTACTACTACTTATCGTCGAAGTTATGAATTCTTTTTCTTATCACTTTATATAAGTTACAAGTCGTTTCACATCTTTTCGTAATTTTTTCCATTTTCGGGAGAAACTAACTGGATGGCGATTTCGAACTTACCATTTACCATATTCTAAGATAACTTGTTTAACCTCTTGCGCTGGTATGACGTGCCACGCACGTCGAAAATATTTGGCCCAAAATTGTAATATTTTCTCAGTTTTAAGTATATTGAAATATAACCCAGGCAAAACAAATAAATTTATTACTTTTTAGTAATTTCTATCCAGAAATATACCAATGAATTCAAAAAGAAAACGAATTACTGTATACGGTTCGGTCACTCATTATGGTCCGTGATCCAATTACTAGCGCAAGAGTTTAAAGATATAGATACTTCTTTCGTAAGTTTCAAACACTCGTTTGTACTCGTAAACTATTCGTTTTCTTTCATTTAATTTTGTAAAATCTATACATGAAAAACGAGGACAATAGAATACTGCTCCTTTCTTTCCTCGTCTTTCCTACAATTTTATGAAATTGAAGTTAAAATATCTCCTAAGCTAGTACCATTTTGTAGAAAATGCTGCAGCAATTAATTGGTTAAAAAATATAGCTTCCATTTAAAAAACTGAAGATCATTTTTGTATCTCGAAAGAAAAGCAAACACTAAAACGATATAGTTCCTCTAAAAATCATGCAACTTTTGTTTAAAACATTTTTTCGTAAAACTTACGAATCATGAGATTCAATCTGTATTGATAAATTCTTCTTTTTTATGTTATATATCAAATTCAATGTCACATTGTGAATGTTGTGTTTCACTTATTAAATGGTATGTAAATATTAATTGGAAATTTAACATCATTTTCCAAAAAGCAGTTATTTATAACCCGTAGTTTCTCAGGTTTTATTTCTAATTTATTCGTAACAAGTGAAATACGATGCAACGATAAAAAAATTTGACCTTGAAATTCAAGATCAAGGTAAATTTGGTAGCAAGTTTTTTTTTAACAAATCTTCACCGATCCAGAGATGTAGAATCATGCTATGAAGACGTAATTTCCTAACACTAAAACAAATCTTCAGAGACTATAGACCCTCGATTATATGGTTAATTCAAGTTCAACTAAAATGTAACAAATTCGAGATCACCATTCAATTGTCTATCGTATTCGAATTAAACCTGATGTGAGTATAAAATTATGGCCAACACAGAATCATAGTTTTTAATTGGATTTTCTAGGGGAAAATGGAAAATTGAAAATTGTATGAACTTTTCGATTAAACATCTAGTGCAGCTAACATACATAATTAATATTTTTGAATATTACGTAGAATTTGTCATTAAAAGTTCGTGAATGTAACTTTATATACAATACAACATAACTTCGTTGGGGGAAATTAAATTTCAAAGTAGGCTTCGAATAGTTTTAATCACCGTGCTTAATGTCGTACGTTAGATTGAAATTATAATTAAATTTCATGGAAATTAATGCATGATACTTTATAGAATCGCAAATTACATAAAAATCATAAATTTGTTCAATGGTAATAGTAGACTACAAATGATATAACTTTATAGCAGTTGCAAATTAAGTTAAACTTGCAGATTTGTTTACTAAAATTATTCAATGTATGAGAGCAGGATTTGAATGGTTCGTGTGAACTTCATAATTTTGCAAGTTATATCGTCACCGTACATTTTTTTAACGAGACTGTTCAAACTGTGTAATTTGAACTAAAATTAAAAGTTGATTGAGAAAATATTCCACAAACAACATAATAAAACATTATATTAGACGACTAAGAAACTTTTGTCTTTTCCAATAGTAAAGAGTTCTATCTTTTCCAATAATATAAGTATGTAAAAGTGTATGCGAAAATATAGAGAAACATTATTTTATTTCCCAAAATTATTTCATCAATTATTTTCGTGAATAATTTTTTTAAAACAACGTAATATCTATTCTAATTTATATGCATTGTCCTATTTTTTTGTGAGGTAATCACAGAAATTCTTAACTTCTTTGTGAAAGGAGCGAAAAATGTGAAATATATAAAAGATCATTTATCAAAATAAAAATGGCTGTTCCTAATTTAAAAAATTATATTCTTTTTCGTATTTCTGTGTCATTCCTTACTATCATGAAAAAAGTAAACTTTCTTGGTATTTTAATTGCTATTCTTTCTTGCTATTCTAATATTTTAAATAAACAATTTCGTATTATTTGATTCTGTGTTTACTATTGTTTAAAGTTAAAGAAAATTCATTATCCTAATAGCTATTATGAAAGTTGTAACAATACTTTAGTTATTTACTTGATGGCGCCATTGTGATATTCTGTTTCTTCTTTAACATAGGGAAGTTATTTAATTGATGAAATAAAGTTTTATGAACTTTCGTTTGTCTACACAAACGATAGTTTCTATCAATTACAATTGCTGTCATTACTGCTATTTCATTAACATATTTAATAAATTTGGTACAAGAAGTACACTATTTTTTTTTTTATTTATTTCATTTATTTCTTTTTTGCAGATAAATTAATGCATAATTTTAAATATAATAATTAATATATAATATATTGATTTGATATAATTAAATTAATTGTATAATTAATTGAATGTCTAAATAATTACTTTTGTTTGTATAATTTTGTTAACTCTATATGACAAATAGATTCACTTGTCATGAAGAAGTGACAGTACTCGTCATGTGAAAAAAGTAACTACCATTTGAATTAAAATTTTAGTGTAAACTGAAAGAAATTCATAAATTTCAGACATTTTAGAACATTTTGACGTAAGAACGAAACAAGAAAGAAATAATAAATATAATAAAATTCATTTGAAAAAAAGATATTGTATAAAGTATAAAGTTGTAATTTTCCAAAATTTGTTGTTGTTAGAACAAAAATAGGATTAATTTATCATTTCTTTTTATGAATTTGAACAATAGAATTATTGACGGTTTAAAAAACCAACTACTATTTCGTTATGATTTAATTCAATCTTACTGCTGTCATCGCTTCATTTTTGCAAAGTATTACAATATAGATATTTGTAATACTTTTAAAGTAAGCTTGACTGATTAAACGATGATCGGTAAAATGACAAAATCTTTTGCATTTAAATACAATTCTCGTTGTTTTTTGCAGACTGGCGATGACTTTCTATTAATAATGAACAATATAGTAGTTAAGAACTCAATTATTATTCGTGATGCATCCAGTAATAAAATTATGCGCTTGTTCATGAACTAACTTAATTGGTGGACGTATGCGAGCGAAAGTCAATTCATATTTAATTTTATCTCCAATAACCTGTTATTTGATTACACGTCGTGTTTGACACAAACTACTTGCTCGTGTCTGATCAGCACATCTGATTTCACTTCGCGCAGTCGTGTAATTCGATTTACTCCTAGAATCTACAAACTATTCAAATACAGAATTCGTGAATTTCTCTTAAAAATGTTGCGAACGAGAAGACACTTATCTTTGTTTTAAACTCAATTATATTCAAATGTTATTGGTATAATATCGTTGCTATAAAAATTCAAGATGCATCGTTATTTCAATCATTTTATTTAAATTTAAGAAACTAGCGTTTAAATTGTACTGAATTTAAGAAATTAGCGTCTAAACGTAATAATACTATTTTAGCATATACATGACATACATGTACTAAACATATTACATGTATATTGTTCATATTCATTACATGTATATAGTTATTTATATTCATTGTATACTTATATACAATAGAGCCTCCTTCGTCTCTTATTTTACAAATATCTTAATTATTATTAGTTATATTAGTGCAATAAAGTCTCAGTAAGTAATAATTTTCCAATTATTAACAGACAATTTTGTTGAGTAATATTCGAATATTAACGTTAGAATTACCAAAGTAATCAAAAAGATCAATTTATAATTTACAATATTGCGTTTTTAGAGATTTGAATAATTTTTGTAAAATACAAATAATATTATTTTATTAAAATTCTTTGTTTAACATTTAAATGTTAAAATAACTTTCTGGTTTTAAATCACATACATTTTCAAAAGTAAAATAATTAAGCAATTGTGACAGATTATCCGGCCTTTTAAAAAATTTCTTTTTGTACACTTTGCTTTTGTAATTTAACGTAAAATTACAATTAATTAGAATGCGTTTCACATAATTTTCAACGAAGTTACGAAATCTGATTAGACAGCTTTTAAGCAAATAATGTGAACCAAACTACAAAACACAAAAGTAATTAAAGCTGATCCCAGCCATTAATAGTATTTTCCTAATGTTAGATTACTTAACAATTATTATGAAAATGAATAAATTGAGTATTCTGGGATCGTTATAATTTTCACGATTAAAAAGTTATTCTCCACTCTATTAAGTATACTAATCTTACTTGAAATAAAATTTTAAATTTTTTATCTTTGAAATTGTTTAATAAAATAACAAAAAAAAATATAATAGTTTGATATTAAAATATTTCAGAATAATAATATGTACCATAAATATACCTATAATTGTACCTTACAATAATAATAATATATATAATTATACGTAAATTATTTTTATACATAATAGAATAGTTAACAATATAATCAAAATGTTTATTTAATGTTTATATTCTTATTTTATTCTTTATCCTGACTTTTGTTTATATCTTTATTTTATACACTTAAAAATACTAATTTATATTGACCACTTTTTATTACTGTGTAATTGTGTAATTACTTACAATAGCTACGTTAATTTTCATAAAACATTATTTTAAGTTTTTGTTCGTTATATTTTTAAAATCTTCCTTAAAACAGAAAGTTGGTCAATTTCTTAAAGAAAAATCTTTTAATTTACTAAAATACAAAATACGAGATACGAGATTTTACTAAACAAAATTAAATTTCCTAAAACACTAGACTTTCTCCGACATTTTTATACAATAATAAGATACATACAAATGCATGTTTGAACAAATATTTCACCAGGCAATATTTTACGCAACAGTTTCCCAAAACGCAGTCTGTCGATCATAGTTAATAATTTCTTTTAGTCAAAAAAATACCAGAAACTATACGTAAATGATTCCCAGAGCACGAAGCGTTAACACGGACTGTCAATCCGGAAGGCCAAAAGTAAATTCATCCCCTGGAAAATTCCCCAACAAATCTCCCTTGCGACGACTAGCAACCACGTTGGCACTGCCTGTTGTTTCTACAACGGCAATTCGCACGGTTGAAAAAATGCGAGAAAGCTAGCTAACAGGCGGGAAGGAGTCGGAAGGAACGAAGAACGAAAGAAGCAATGGTTGACAAGCAATGCTGGACTCCAGGCCTCGTTGCAGCAGTGCATCGACCGTTTGCAACCCTGTTTCTCCGTTCGTTCGGACTGACAATGAACAGAGATATCTTTCTTTCCTTTCTTCTTCTTAATTTAAAACATTTTTTCTCCATTTTTGAGGAATTACTTCCTTTTTTCTTAACCCATTGACTCTAGAATTGACAGTCAAAGTATAAACTTTATTTAAGCAAGTTTAACAAAGTAAGAAATAACAGTGCAAAAAATAAGAACGAACGAATCAGTAATGATCAAAAATTATCGATAGTTTAAAGTGTTATAACCTCGTAAGGAAAAAATATATAACAATCTATTTAGTTCTATTTTAAAACTTAAAGTCTTCACTTTTTTTTTTTACAGTCTTAACTGATGGGAAGGTAAAGATACTCTTTTCTCGAAAATTTTAAAAATTCAAACGTTTTTAGAAACAGTAAAAAATATTTTCATAGTTGGATTTAATCATTTTGGAAATTGAAATCTTTTCTTTACAACGACTTCTTAAAATCTGCTGCACAATCTTTTTTCACCATTATATTGAATTTTGTACATTTAAATTAAATAATTTGGTTAAATATTGAAATGTTAAAATTTCTTATTTTTATCGTTTAATTCTAAACTCAATAAAATACTGAAGAAACATCATAAAATAAATTTTAAAATTTGTTATAATGGGAACTTGTATCTATTCATCAAAATGATTTTCAGGAAAAAGTATCCTTGTTTTTTCATTCATTATAGGATATAAAATCATCCTTTAAAAAGAACGATACTCTGTACTGTCAAAGCAGAAGTGCTTTGATGCTTTAAAATGAAATTAAATGTTATCTGTTTATTGTTATATAATTTTCATTTACAAATTTATAAAAGACTTCAAATTATCGAGAATTTTTCATCGTTATGCTCTTCACTGTATGTATAATGTAGATAAAAACACATGTAGTTATTTATAATACGAAAAATCTAAAAAATCTAAGAACCATTGTAAATCCATAAAATCTTCACGAAAAATTACAAATGAAACATTTTAACTGATTCATTTTAGTGTTAAGAGCTACGTCACTATCATAACATTATATATACTTCAATTTCTTTAAATTTAATAAAATTGCAGTACCCAGGTTAAAAAAAAGAGTAATTTTTGAAATTTAATTTCATGACTCTGTTAAAAATAAAGTCTGAATGACCAAACTTCTGATCTGATTTTGACTAAGAAATTAATTAAAGTTCAGAAAATGTTTAAAATTCTTCTTTCTCTGTTTAAGGTAGCTGAAATTTTATGTATGTTTTATGTAGATTTCTATAATTAACTGTACATTTACTACTTAAAGCTATCTAGCAAGAGAACTTATCGAAAATTCCGATTTTTTGGAAACATTGCAAGCTCGTAAAGGACCTCAAAAAAAACATTAGATAATTTTATTCTTAGTCTTTTTTCCCCTTTAAAAAAAAAATTGATTTTATTATTTTATTTATCATTAAATACTACTTTATATACGTCAATCATTATTAATTTATATCGTTAAATACTACTCGTATATATAGATAAAATCAGTTGCCAAAATTATATCAAAAAGTTCCGCTTGAAATATGTTTCTACAGTATTAAAAGCGTTCAAACACATACAGTTCATGTTTGAAAAATTACTTTGTATTCTTGTTTTTGCATTATTTGATTTTATTATTATGTTATGCCATTATTTTTCCGAATTTGCTCATAACAATCGTTAGTTTTTGGAGTGAAAAAAATAAATATTTTTTTATTTTTATATTTTGTATAATATACATACAAATATTTTATATTTTTATATTTTAACATTTCTTTTATGTTACATAACATTTTTATAATATTCCTATAATATTAATTGCTTATGTTTTTATAGTATTCGTTATTTATGTTTATCGAAATATTTTAATCTCACTTTCTTCGTCAGTCACAATTCATATAATTCTACAATGCTTGCCACAACTTTTTTATTATAAAAAAGCTTCAATTTGTCCGTTTAATTGTTATAACTTGTTTATCAGGTCTTCGAAAATTCCCTCATTAAGTCAATGTACATATGACTATTTTCACAATTAATTTTACCAATATCTCCTAAGAATTAAAAAACGTATTTAATGGAGAAAGGAAAATTTAATTAAAGAAACACTGATTCCAAATAGTTTTTTTTTTTTATATCGTCTTATATTCAAAAGAAACTTTGGAAAGCCATCCAATTATCGATGCTTAATTGCGAAACGTGTGCCAGATTAATTCGAGGAATTATCCTTCTATCAGTGATGATGTTATCATAAAATAACGAGGTGGTCGAGCTTCGTTGATTAATTGGCAATTCAATATTTTATTTATTTATAACGACGGTGTTTGCTGGAGAAATTTCGGTGTTTGATGGAGAAATTTTCAACCGAAACGCGTTGATCTTCGTACTAATTACACGTGTTACGCCGGGACGATTTGTACACAGAGAATTGCGAAATAGAATTCCACGATATTATGGGAGATACTTGCAGTTTCGTATTTCTAATGTTTGGCGAAGGAAATGAGATTACGCTTTCCATTTCTATTATGCATTTTGAACGAGCAGGAATCGCTAAGAAAAATAAATATTACTTCAATCTTCGTGTTATAGATTCCATAGCATTTTAATATTTTTTCAAATAAAGACTTGCAGCAAAGAACATAAACTGAACCATTAATGATGAAAAATTCTCGATAATTTAAACTGTTGCAACTTTGATTTTGCATGATGTAATGAATGAAAAAAACGTGGATACTTTTTTTCGAAAATTGAAACATCTCTAAAAATTTTTTTCATTTTGAATGAATGAATGAATCATCTCCCCTTTATAATGAGCTTTTAAAACTTGCTACGATTTTGTTTCAGCTTTATAGTGCTGATAACTTTGAATTCACTTCGAAATCCTAATATCTCGTCATTTGATTCTAAAATGTAATGTTCAAAATTTAATAAAATGGCGAAGAAATGTCACAGAGCTGGTTTTAAGAGGTCGTTATAAAGAAAGATTTCTTTTTTTATATCTGCTTTTTCTTTCGTCAGATAATCCGGCATTACGATTAGATATTAAATACTTGCAGACTTTTTACAACAGAATATTCTTTAGAATATTTGCGAAATATTGCATAGAAGTTATCGCTTATCGATGTGTCTAAGAGTACTGAATCGCAGGCACGAACCAGATTCTAAAGGACGTTATTTGTCACATGACTGAATTCATCTTGACAGCCGCTTTCATGTGACAAGCAAAAAAAAAAAAAAATACCATTCTATATAAAAAATTAAAGATCACCTTAATTTTGTGAAAAATATTTCAAACATAAACAATTGTCATGCACTGTTGTATTGGTTATAGCAAACCGTACAATATTGTTCTATACCATTCTTTTCCTCTTATTTACCATTTCCGAGAAAAACGCTGCACAAAAATAACACGAACACCCTGTATATAAACGCGCGCGCGTATGAATTTTTTTTCATTAAATCTTTTCAATCTTTAAATTTTTTCAAATAAAACTCTCAATACAGAGTTAATAAGGCTATACGTGAGAATTAGAATTTCACAATTATTTATTTCTTGTACATTTTATTAAACATTTTACACATTGAGTATATAACTTTATATTTTTATGCTATTTTTCAGAAAAATTATTCGATTTGTGTACCAAGAATCTGACTAATTTAATGATGGAGATTAGATTAAAAATATATTTCAGATATCTATATTATTCCGTAAACATTAAGGCATAAATATTAAGGTAGAAAGTAAATTAAAATAAAATAGAGTAATGTAAAGTAAAATTTCACATGTGAACGGAAATGAAAAGTTTAGATTTCGTTGTGTCTATTTCAGTGGAATTGGTATTTTTGAAAATACGATAACAACGATGTTTTTCCAACATTCGGTACCTCTCTATAGGTACTTTTAACAAGTTAATTCTTTCCGGGTCACTGTTTTCGTATTGGAAAAAGCATTATTCCCTTCGTTTCTTGCATAAGTAGTCGTCCTCTTTGCGAAAATTCCGAGCAACTGATACTGTCGAAACATTTGCTATTCGTTTTTTATATGAATTAAAATTGCAGAAATTAATACTCTTTTAAATATATTTTATCCATGTACGTGAATAATTTATATTTTCACGAATGATAATCTTGTACTATTAATTGTCGAATTTTCAATAAATTACATTTTATTTTCAACAGATGGATTATTAACGAGATTTAAACCAAAAGATTGTGAAAATCGATGCTAATTTTTAACGATGATTTTAGTCTATTATCTTGCTACATCTCATGTAAATAGCTTGTAGAAATTTTTACTAAAATTTTATTCAATTTTTATCTCATATCGTCGTCATGAATAAAAATATCTGACTGATTAATCGTTTCTCTGATTATTTGAATTTTAAGTTTCATATAAATTCTTAATATTTATGAATAAAATAATTATTTGATTATTTTATATAAATATTAATTTAAATAATCATTTTATAAATAAAAATGTTCCTTATATAGTATTTCATTTCAATAAATGGTTTAAATCATTCATAATTACCCAAATATTTTGAACGATTAATAGCAACAGTATTTGAATTTGCTTGTGTGTAAAAATTAATGTTCAACTAATAATTAGAAAGAGCACTTGCTATTTTCAAATTATCTGACTGATATAAAAAGATTACCTATTAAAAAATCAACCGATTATTTTTGCTGGCAAATTGATAATAACGATAACTACGAACAGACAGCGCGTAATTGGGACAGTTAGACCACTCTTGGGTGTTTTAAAGTGTTTTTTGGTAATTCGCATTCATTGTATGCTCTACGCGAAAGTACGTGTCTACGACTTGCATACGAAACGACAATTTCACCTTCTAGCGGCGGAAACGCACGTCCACTTTCACCACCACTTCCGAAACAAATATTTCAGACATCATTTTTTTCGTCGTACGTCACTCTCTGTGTACTTTACGAAGCATCACTGTGTTATAATAACTAATTATTGTCATTTAGCTACAGAAAACCAAAATGCATTTTGGTCCAGGAAATCACTTCTTCAGTTTGCATTTTTTTTAAAGAAGGGTCTAGAATTGATATAATTTTGTATCTAGAATTGATACAAATTGTACACTAATTATATTTCACCATAGCGTGAATAAAAATTTAATGGAGATTTATTATAGAGATTATTAAAAAAAAAAATTACTGCGGAATTCAGCTTGACTTTGATTTTTAAGATCAAACTTTTTTATCGTTGCATCGTATTCTATTCATCGAGAAGAATGAAATTTTCAAAAAAAAACTTTCAAATGGATCAAAAATGAAATGTTCTTGTGGAAAGCTCCAATAATTCATAACCTTCGAATTATAATATCGAGTTACGCTCGTGGCAGAAATTACGGTTTCGATTTGAAAGGAAAAAGTGGTTTTGTGTAACATGAATTTGAATTTCCAATTTTATTTCTTTAAACTAAAGATCAATAAATATAAATTATTATATAATGCTTTCAATGTTTTTCATTTGACACGTGTGACATGTTTTTCATTACATATTATAATAACTAATGTTTACTGAAAAACTGACAAGAAAATCGTAAAACAAGAGATTAATGCTACCTCATTTACAATTTGCTTTCGTTTTATATTCAAGTACAGTATGAAAAGCTGTGGTGTCGTCACAGTATGATAATTTTAACTTTATAATATTCATTTTTGAAATGCTCAAGAAATTGATGAAAGCTTATATTTTTTCGTAAAATTGAATAAAATTGAAAATTTAAGTTTTTTAGAAACCAGAAATATAACCTGTAAAAAATGCAATATTAAGTACAAATAGTGTATTTTAAAATTACATACCTATGTAAAGAAAAAAAGAAAAAAAAAATTACGTCAAAATGTAGAGTGAAATTTTTTTAACAGAAATATAATTTAAAAAATCTAAATTTTTAAACGTCTCGAAACAAGACGAGAATTTTATCGAAAATTGAAACGCTCGTTTTGATATTTCAAGTTGTTAAACGCAATAGTCGGTCGACCGAATGAAATGAAATATCTAACACGATATACAGTATAGATTAGAGGAATTATAAGCTGGTTTCTTTGATTTATATAATAGTAAGAACGAGAGAACATGTTACATTCGCGTGACTAAACTCAATGACACCAAAGATTGCTTCGAATGGCGCGCTAACTTCCTCGTACGCCTTGTGAACAATAATTAACGAGATTTTACTATCAGATACAAACATTATTCCAACGTTTCATTTTCTTGAAAACAATTGGATAGTGGGTTTAAATCGAATGGACGTTTTTATTTCGTTTATTATACTGAACTTGATGCGTAAATGAGCATGAATTATTTCTTCGGCTCATGCTACTAAAACAACGAATTTAATATCATCAAATTAATTATATGAAAATAAATAAAGGTACAAAAAATTCAAATCAACCAAACGTTAAAATAACTTTTCGGAACTTAATTGTATTGTATTTGGTCTGTCTCGAAAACGAATATCAGTCTTTTCAGGGACGAATTTATTGAAATTAAAAGTATAAGAAATAATTCTTATAATAACAAATAATTTTCGAAAGTATATTTTCTAGAGGAATAAAATAGAATAGGAAAAACATATACACTATATTCTTAAATGCAAAGGTAAATATTTGTGAAAAAACTTTATATAAGTATTCATAGAAATATGTCATCTGTCAGATTTTATAACAATATACAACTACTCGCGTTAATATTCGAACATTTAAACTGTTTAAAAAAAATTTTGTGAAACAAAATCGTACAACAATAAACCTGGATTCATTCTTCTATATTTAAAATAAAACACAGGATGACAAAGTGAAAATATTTTCCTTTCTGAAAATGTTATAAATTGCCATACTATGATGAAAATATTGAAAAATGTGTTTCATGGCTGAATCTACAATGAAGTTTTTATATATATCAGTATCAGTATTTTTATATATATCACTATTTTATCAGTATCAAGTGTTTTTCGAGGAATTAATTTCAAGATTTAATATCTACTGAAAATTTTTATCGTAATCAATCAGTTGTGATCAATTATGCGAACATTTTTTATCGGTTAGAGATTAAATATGATTTGAAATCTCTGTTACAAGATTCATTTTTATAGAACATCAATCATGTTTGCATGCATATCTATCTATACACGAACATTTTACTCCTGTAATATCGATTAATATTCTAGTGACAACTTTTCATGCAAATAAATTTAAAGTATTATTTATTCAACTGGGATAGTTCATTTAATTTATGCGAACATTTTCTGTGGGTAACTATTTATTCTAACAGATAAATGCTAAGCAAATCACGTTGAATAAATTCTATTTCGTTCATTATATATTTATGAAATGTTTGCATTCATAAATGTTCGGTATTTATGAATAATACCAAGTTAATAATAAAGTTTATGCACTTATCATCGATATTATTGAAGAATTTTCAAAATTCAGTTAAAATTATATTTTTCGTATGTTTGTTCTGTTTCTTCTTCTTTTTTCGGCAGAAAGATAACACAATGAAGAAAATTATAAATTGA
>KQ435982.1:99507-109567 GCA_001276565.1 Melipona quadrifasciata | reverse complement strand
TTAACTGAGATGACGCTCTCTGAGTGATTAAAAGTAACAATTAAAATTATTAAATAAATATCAATTGAAAGTATACTAACTTTTCCAATTTAGAGAAAATAAAAATATATCATATATGCATTTTTGTAACATTACAAATATTTAAATATATTTGAACAGTGTTCAGAACGAAAACACACCCGAAACGCATTTAATTTTGTAGATATTTCTTAATTCGTCGTAAAAGCTAAAGAAAAAAATCTAGAAAAAAATTTTAACAACCGCAGTTGATATAGCAAACTTTCTTCTTGCAGAAACCATAAAAAAATTGTACAGGAATTTTGTTTTTAATTGAGAAATTAAAATAATTCCACGAGACATGTGAAACTTTCAGCGGTTGTCAACGCTAACGATCGCTTAATTTTCTCCTCAACGCAGCGTAGCCATTTCATCCATACAATTACATTAACTCTTTACTATTAACGCTCCACTATTACATGTTAGTTTACAAATTATTTTGTAACAAAAATATACATTAAAATATGAAATATAAAAAGTGATATTCTATTTAAGTATTAATAAAATTTTATCATATAAACAGTGTCGTTTATTTATCTACTGGTAAAAATTAGATTTTTCTTTCATCACAAAAGATAGTTTTGATACTATCTTTTATATCGATCGTTTACATCGAATTCAAATTTGTAAACCGTTTGTTTTGTGTAACATGCATCTCAATATTTAATAATTTGCGTAGAACAAAATATTATTTATTAATGTATATTTTAATATATATTTTTGTTATATAATAAATTATAAATAATAAACAGTAAAGAAGATGAGAATTACATGGATGACGCGGTTGCGTTGAGAATCACTGGAAATATATCTCTGTCGCGCGAAATTATTTTAATTTCTATTGCAACTTTTTCTGCTGGTTTCTGAAAAAAAGAAATCTGCTTTGTCACCTGCTCTCTGTGTGGTCAGATTTTTTTCATAGTTTCTACGATAAATTGAAAAATGTCCACACAACTGATGCCGTTCTGGATGTCGCTTTAAACATTGTTTGTATATTTATAACGTTATAGAAACGTACATTGTTACATGAGAGAGTTTATAGAATTCCAAGAAAAGAGTTTAAATACAAAAAATGTTCAAACTGAAAACTTGAATTTTTTTCGAAATAAAACTAATGAAAAGAAATAGAAAAGGTGTACATTTATATTCAGCGTCGAAAAATACATAAGAGTGGGTGTAAATGGCTCGGCTCTTTGTTTGATCAAAAATCATGTTGACCAGTGTAATTTTTCTTACAGTTTCTCTCTTACGATGTTGCAAATACAGAACCGTTTACACGGTTGTAAAAAGAATTCATTACTTGAATGGGGCACAGTGCAAAGACCTTAGAAGATCTAAAGGTCTAGAAGCCTTAGTGCATGATCCTGTTAGTTCCTTTAAAGCCGACTTTAAGACAAAAAGGTTCGTCATGCTCTCTAAGTCGCAGGAGGAACGTTTCAAGAGTCGAAGACTCTGCCAGAAAAGGCTTCGATTAACTTTATCATCCGGCGGTACAGCGTCAGATTTTCTTAATAATGGAGACTGCATTACGTATATTATAACACCTTCTCGTACTGTTTCCTCACATTATAAATATTTGGTATTTCAATTTCGTTAAATTTAATTAAACTGTAAAGCATACAAAAGTCTCAATTTTGAAAACCCAATAATAGATGATTTGCAACAATATTTCAATTTTTATTTATCGAAGTATAAAAATGAATGATAAATTAGTTATTAGAAGACCAGTGGCATCAATAATTAGAATTATTTATTATCTTTATGGTTTAAAAATTTGAGTCACTTATTAAACGATGTAATAATAATTTGTTATACGTATTATATTGTAACTAGTTATTATATACTTTCACATATCATTGCACATATATATATATTATAAATATTACTATTTGCATTGATTTTGGAAGTCTTTTTTTTTCCCAATTCAGAACATGTTAATTTAATTTATGATTAAAAAAAAAATTTAGAGATTTGATTAATAAAATGCCTCTACCTAATTTGACAATTACGTAGGCCAGTTTTATTGTTAAATAACAACTTTTAAAAATCAATTGAATTTCGTTGTAATATTCTATCACGTTATGTAGCTGATGATAATTAAAAGGATGAAATTACTAAGTTTGCCACGAAGCGATCAGCAACTAATATTGAAACGCACGTACGCTGTTACGAATGTATAATTATAGATAGAATTCATTATAGCAGTACAGTTTTTTGCGAATATCTTGAAAACTAAGATCGAGAAGTAACACATGTATATAGTGAAAAATCGTTCAGAATGATAACTTTGACAACATATTTCATCAAAATCATTGAAGTGATCATTATGCTGAAAAATTACCATTACAAGAATTATATTATCTCTTGCGTCATAAGTTAGTGATTAGTAAAATAATTTTGGTTTATTATTTCGAATTACTTTAAATTACAAATTTTATTAAATTATAAAGCATTGTGGTTAAATGAACAAAATTTGTGCAGAAAATAATTTATACTCAATAGATGAGTATAATTATTTAATAGTTATATATACATAAAACAAATTTCTAATTAGTTTACATGTTTACTTGTTTCGTCACGTTCGCAAAAATACAGAAGCATCGAAATACTTTCAGTTCATTTGCTTCGAAGTAAATAATGAATTTAAAAAATGGAAAGTCAATATTGTATACAGCAATAAAAATGTAATCGTTGAATGTTTCAATTCATTGTATCTTTATGAAACAATTTTCTTTTATTTATTCAGATCGGTTAATTACCCAAAAATTGAAGAAACATTGGATTATTTTTTGTACGATTTAATATGAAAAGGAGATTATTATACTTTGTACTCAAAGCTTTTCCAAACGCACTTTTTCTTCTTTACTCTCACCCTGATTATAATTTACGTTGTTCCCGAAATTTAATTACTGTTGCTCGGAAATGGTCTTTCATTTCCTATTTCGTAAAAAACTAGGACGAAAACTTGATTTATTTGGATTAAAGTCACAAAATTGCGTTCCAAAAATTTCCTTCAATACGTAAAATTGTAAGAAATTCTGTTCAACTTTATTTTAAATATCTACGTTAGTTCTGCTTTCTTATTTTAAATTTCAAACTTCAAAGTTGTTATTTGATCAAATTTGATATTTTTAAAGCATATGTACATGTCTATAATTATTTTCATATTTTTATAAAACAACAAATATTTTCAAATAAAAAAGCATTAAATGAATTTAAAATTTTTGAAATTATGACATCATGAAATTTAATAAACTAATTTATTACACTGAAGTAGTATTAATATAATAAGTAAAATTAATAAGCAAAATAACTTTTTCAAGTAATTTCATCGGAAACCTCGTAATTTCTTTTTCGGGGTAACACAAACAATTTCGTTTGTACTGTTAGAACATTCAGATTGAGTCATCACCAATTCGAATATTAAACAAATGGAAAGCACGTTTTTGAAAGTTGGATTGTATCCAAACAATTCGTTAGTAACTAACGAGGCTCTCGTTAGCTAGCAGGTGATGCCAAAGACTACAACAATCCGCTTGAAAAAAAGAAGAAAAATCAGAACACCGACTGATCCAATTGAAAAATCCAACTATTACAAGTTGAGATTACGTAACGTGGTTTAAGCAACAGCTGAAAAATTTTTAATTAATCTGAAATGAAAACGTGTTAACGTAATTCTCTCTTTTTTTTTTAAGGAAACCTATATTTTGTTGGTTTCAAATAATGTCTCAACCCGCAAAATTACGTATAGAAATTAATTAATTCTGACATTATTTCAAATAAATATTATAGAAATATTATTAGAAAAAAGTTATTGTCTCAGCTTTTATAGTACAATCGAAAAAAATAACATTTTTTCATTTAAGGTTTCACTTTCGAGAAAATCAACTTAAATTTGATTAATTTTGAACTGAATCGAATTAATAGGAGATTGTTCTACATGTGAAAATAAGTGAAAAATATAGAATGAAATTTGCCCTCTTTAGATCTTGCTTTCATGAAAATAGAGTTCAAATATGTTTAGTGAATAAATTTACTATCAACGTGTTCAAAATTATTTTATAGATAATTTAGATTTGTATGCATTTTTAGAGATGTTAATTTTTCGTCAAATATTCAGGTAAAAACTCATGTTCTTTATTATACTTCCATTTTATTCAATTTAATTTCTCTAATCTGAAAAACTTTGTCTTTTAATCATTGATAATTCTAAAGTGTTAAAAATTGATTTGATATATGTGAGTACTTGATAAATTTTCAAATTTTATTAAAAATAAAGTTTTTTCTCATAACAAAACTATATTCTATGTTTTTAAGTTAGTTTCACACACAGAATAACCTCTTGTCAATTATTTATTCTTATTCAATTCGGAATGAACCAAATTTTAGTATATTTGACAAATTTTCTCGTAAGCGAAGCCTCAAACGAAAAAAAAAGTTATTTTTGCAAGTATAATCATTAGCATTACAATCGCCGTAAAATTGAGCATTTTGTGAAATTTTCACGAATTTTTGGTCTCAAAATTTTTAATTTTCGTTTGTTCGATACACAAAGAAACAAATTTTTGATTTAATCTTGTTCGGCACACAATTCAGGAAACTAGGAATTGTCGAACAATCAATTGATTAAATAAATCTAAAAATTAGATCGCATATCTTTCGTTTATTTGCTTTTACTTCAAGTTCTATTTTTATTTTCTACAATAATGAAACATACATTACTGGTTCAGACCTACCTATCTAGGTTATTCTCTTTTTCCAATATAATCTTTAAATGGAGTAAAACCCATCCATCTGTCGGGATATTTCCGAATATTTTCTTCCCTAAAATACGCGACCGTTTTGTCGAGTGCGCCCTCTACCACAGCATTTATATACAATGCTGTACTTTACAATCGAAATCATATCGAAGTCATCCGTATGATGAAAGACTGAATATCAAAAGGTTCGTACATGCACAAAAATGGATGGCAGGAATATTATTTTCTTCGTGGAATGTAGAATTGCCACATTTAAAAAATTTAAAAAGAAAATAGTAAAAATTTCATGGAACGACAACTCTCTTTTGGTAAAAATTTCTAATATTTAAACACCGAGGCGAACTAACCTAATTAATGCATTTATACGCAGGAGTGTGATTTTTGTTACAAAAATGAATTATTGGTTTATAATTTTCGATAATTTGTTATTTCAGATCTTTTTATAAAATGTACATGCAGTTATTCAAATAAACAAAATTACTGAATCATCTTATAACATGGGTTTTCTAGAGCATGTACATGTCGTTCATAAATCATTGGACATTTAACAAAATGTGATATATGTTGTGAACACATAGATATATTCTAACCTCATACATTTTTATCAATTTGTTATTTAAATCTTCTCGTAAGAAAATTCTTGAAAGAAGTATTTAAAGAATAAAGTGATTTTGTTTGAAAAAATAAAAGGTAATAATTATATATTAAAAAAAAAGAGATACAGATAAAAAAACATTGAACAATATACAAGATTTTATATGATAGAAGAGTGGTTCGCAAATTTTTCGTCAACACTTTGTTTAATCAGATACATCCTGAAAAGTAAATAGATAAAATAGTAAGATAAACGTTTTAACATTCACTCGCGAAGAGACCGCCGAATATGCACATTTTGTATCATTAATGCAACGTTTTTGGATCTCTGTCCCTCTAGTGGCGCCACGTTACACAGGTTGGAGCTCGCGCGACGCGAAATAAACATGCTTCTAGCCCATTTAAATGAATGAGAAATTAGGAGGTCGGGAAACGTGACGCAGCGTCGCGCATTGTTTAGCAGGGTATAAGCCGCGAATTTAATTTTTTAGAAACAGTCACGATACGTTCTCAGGTTCATTCCTGGTAAAAGTGAAAATATTTAAAGCGAGCCTAACTGTTTCTCTCCGAAACGTACCAGGAGGAAACTTTCAGATCAATCGTTAATATTAAGACGGTGACATTGGCAACATTTTTGTTAATTCTTTTAGTGTTGTTACAAAATGATTATTGTTTACTCGTTTGTTGAGATTGAGATATTTCTCTTGTGAAATCATGTTTTATTGACCAAATGAAACATTGCATTTTTTAGTTAAATGCTAAAATGAAGTATTACAATAATGAATGAAGTTATAATAAATAAAGGCTAGCCATCAGTCTAAATTTCAACATTTAAAAAACGTTATTAACTCAAATTATAAAAATTTGCAATGAACACAATTATGACTCTTAGCGCTTCGTATAATTCATCTCCATTAAGCACAATAGACGAAATACTGTTCACTGGATATTAAAAAAGAAAAAAGAAGACTGAATTAAATTACAAAGAATTAAGAGAGAATTTATTACAATGTAATAAATATTTTAATTTCTTTGGACTTCATAAGAATTGCAAAATCCAGACGAAGATAAATGAGTAATGGAAAAATATTAAGCGAATCTTTGCAATATTCTTTCATAACCTCAGTATTAAAATATATGATACAATTTGTTTGGAAAAAATTGTAAATGAAATGTTGCACTGGTCTTTAATAAACTGAATAATTAAGTGTATGATAGCACAATTTTTGTTACATTTTCATTTTTACATCTTTACGTGTGATAAAGTGTATTGACACACTACTACTATGCATGTTCGTCATTTCTTAACTCTTTAATCTTAAATTGATATATGGTACAGGAATTTAAACAAAAAAAAAAGAAAAAAAATACTAATAATTTATCGCACAGGGAATATATATTAAGAAATAGGTAATAATTATAGTAGGACTTTGTTTATATAAACTCTGTTTCAATCAATACTTGATTAAATGAATACTCAAATTCATAACCTGAACTTTTATTATATAAATAAAGAATTACTGATAGAAAACTGAATCAGTGAACTTCAATTATATTTGCTTCACACGAATGGAATTCTGTGTCAGATCAACAAAAGACAAACTTTTTTTCAAATTCTTATCCTATTTATTTAGTAAAAGAAAAATCTTTCTCAATAGTATATTATTTTAAACGACAGTAAAAATTAAGTTTATCTGTGCGATTAACAGATTAAATAGCAATCGAACGATCTTTCCTGTTTTTTCTTTTTTGAAAATAAACGTCTGCAATTCCTTGCAGGTTATAAATTAAAAATGGTTAAATTTGACACAGATATGAGAAATCTCGGTATTCAGCGGGATGTACCGCAATCTTCGGTAAATTATAGTGGATTTGTGGAACGCATAGTTGTCCGACATCCACTAAGATAGTCGAAATTCCGCGAATATTCTTCGATCGATACCGCCCGCCCTGGATATTCGACGAACAACGTTCATCGCGGTATTAAAAGTTGGGCAAATTATTTATGAAGTGGTATCTTTTACCTACGATTTAAAACTTCGTTCGAATGCACGCACAATACAAGACTTAGAAAGAAGCTTAAGAACTTTTTGAAATATGGATTCAAGGATATAGTACAGCTTCCCTCCATCCGTGGAAAGATGAGTTCGTTATAGAGTGGAAAGTTTTTCAGTTTGGAACAATAAAATGGCAGAGTAAATATTAAAATGAGGGGGAAAGAGGATTGCTTATGGATTGAAGATGATCGAGAGCCGTTTGGAAACTTTGTAACTACGTTATGATTATCGGGAAACGTTGTTAATAAAAGGTTGATAAATATACAATTGGTCAGAAAAGTCTCCGTACACAATTTATTCAGCGTTGCATAATTTTAATAGAAAGAACTCGTTGATAGATGAATAGGTAAATTGTTCTTTCTTTTAATAATGAACACTGCATTTCTGAAAGACTGTCACGTAATTGTTTACTAGTAAACTATATTTGTTCACTAGCTTTTCTGTTAAGATTATGTGTTCGCGCGCATGTGTAGCGATGCGAGATCTTTATCAGTAGTGGACTGTATGTATTTTCGCGGGCGTGTGGTATCAGAGGTCTGTAATTCTAATGTCGCGAGAGATGACCTGTGTTGCTTGGAAGTCGATCCAATTCTAACTTACAAACCGAAGGAAAGTACGGAAGCTCTCTCGGTTCCGAGAAATTGCGGGCCCAAAGTGGGGCACAAAGGGCAGATGCCCATTGCCGTTTTGTGTGACCTTGCGGGAGCGTGTTTCGCACCTGTTCGGGAAAGTTGATTCCATGCTTCAGTCCACGGTCGAAGGTCTCGTCTGCTGTAAAACAAAGCTCAGCCAGACGGCCAGGATTTTATGGCGACACAGACCTGCTGGAGGCTCAGGGCACTTAAAACTCATAAACTTTCCCTGACGCGCCTGCGCCCAGATCGTGGGTATTGTAGGATGGAAACTCTCCCGAACATTACGCAACGCTAAATAATTTTTAGAATTTGAGAATTAGAGAATTTGAGTGCTCGTTAAAATAATCAAAAGTGTGAAATCTTAATATTAACTAAACAGTGTAACAAATTAAAAATGCATTTATCTTTAAAGCGACACCATATATCAATTCAATATATTATCCTCCTTGAACGTCTAATAAGTAAATTAATTATTTTAAGCATACGATATTTTAACACATTAATGTTTTTTGTGAATGACATTGAGTATCATAAGAGAAATTCAATTTTTAATACGTAAAATAAGAGATTTATTTATGATAAGAATTTCGTTCTTTTATATATTTAATATATTTTCATGTTTTAATCGCACTTTCTAAATATAAGAAGAATAGTTATAATAAATATTGAAATCGTAAAAGATAACAAAAAAGTGGAGAAATTGAAAAGACACATATAACAAAAGTATATTTATTTATTTAACTATCATTAGATCATTGGTGACAATAATAATTTACAGTTAAATTGCTCAGGGAACATCAAATTTAGATCTTCTAATTCTGATAATTGTTAAACTTAGAACTTTTAATTCTGATAACTGTATTTTGTTATATTTTCATCGTGGAAAGTATAAAATACAAAATGATTATATTTGATAAAATTCAAATATAATCATTTAAATATAACGATGCTTTTAGAGGTTCAAACTATCATTTTATTATGTTCTAAATTCAAACTTTGAATAATAAAAAGTACTGTTATGCTAATTTTATAGTTATAAGTGGATTTTTATGCAAACTCTTATTTTTATAAATACAAATAAAGAAATTCAGCTTATTTTGCTTCTTTATAAATATTATAATGCGTAGTCTATACTTTGTATATTTTATATATTTTTGCATGTTATATTTATTTAATGCATCGGATTCTCAAATTGTGCATAATCATATAAAAATCCGCAACCTACTTATGAAGAATAAACCATTCAACCATTGTTTGTCAAAAATAAGATCTAGTTTTTTAGGAAGAAAAAGAAAGATAAATTGTTTTATACCAAACGTAACATACTGCGTCATTTCGTATGATCATTCTATAATAAATTATGTTGCATATTATATTTTTACTTTTATGTGTGTTATATTATTTTCTACTTTTTTCTAAGAAATAAAATCTGTTTTTTTAGAAAAAAAAAGATATAATTTGTTTTTGAACACCATTTCAAACGTGGTATACAGCAACATTTCGTATCACGTTAACCACAACATATATAAATGATTAAATCTTTTTGAATGGTTTCACAGATATGGGATTCCACTTTTTTCTCTCTCTCAGATTAAAAAAATTTCTTTTCAAATATAATTTTTACATAATATTCCTAATTTTTATGTTCTTATTGCAATATACACAGTAATATGAACTGATATTATTTATTTATCTGATTTTCGTAAAAAAGTATGTTATCATTTAATGATATTAAATTTATTTATCACTTTACCTCACATTGTATTTGCCTTCTGACTATACTTGCACATTACAGTACGAATACGAATGCAATTTCTAGAATATAAGTAAACTTATATTATTATTATAAAATGCGAATGTTTATGTATTTAAAATTGCAAGAAATTTAAAACTATGCATAAAATGCATAGAATGTATATAATATATAAAATTATAAGAATATTTGATGCCCGAAATA
>KQ435982.1:61668-74415 GCA_001276565.1 Melipona quadrifasciata | reverse complement strand
TATAATAATATACATAATGTAATACGATATACATATATATTACTTATTATTATTTATAACATATTATATTATATATTTTTTATTGCCAATTTTAAGGCAAGTGCTCTGCTCTCACAATGAGAAAACTTCAAAAGAAACACTGTCAATCAAAAATACAATGTGAGACCCTAGATGTAAAATAATATTGTTTTATTTTTAGGCGTATATTACACTGTATGAAATATAAATATTTTTATCATTACTAGGTATTTTCCATAAATTCTTTTTGTATTCTTGCCTAAATATCGTAACACGTTGGTAGTTAGCTGCGAACAGTAATGTGTGTTGGAAAAATTTCGTTTTCGTTCAAACTCAAACATTAATATAATCTTAAATTCAATTTGCAGAAAGCGTAACTTCATTCTACTGGCTGCTAATATGTCAAAAAAAGATAGTTACAGCATCTTATTTTTATAAAAAAAAAAAAAAAAAATCAAAATGGAAAAGTTATTCTGAATTGTGTATAGAAAAGCATATATTCGGTATAATTCTCTTATGTTTCTGGTTATTCCATTTACTAAATACATATAGTTCTTAGAATATAGAAAACATAATTTGTCTTATTTGAAAGCAATAAAGTTTTCGCAAATAATTCATCGAGATACCTTATCGTCGCTGATAACTTCAGGGCCTGTAAAAGAAAAAGAATGAAAATACACACAGCAAAATCTTCAAATCCGAACTAATTGTTCGATTAATGGAATTTTCGGACAATGGAACAACCACTTTTTCAATATTTAAATTACGTTTATTTATAAATGAAGATTAAGAAAATTAACAGTTTATTTCAATAGTTAAGAGTGTTACATATTTTTGTAGTTATTAAATTACTTGAGATTTTTTCCATATATAATTCTATAGATAGATTTGTAAATCTGTATTTCGAATTATCAAAGGCCATTTTTCAGCGTCAGATACGTTTTCGTCATTTTCGCTTATTGTTTCAATATACTCAAAAATTATAGTTAAGATACGTTATTTATAACATTAATTCATCGCAGATTTAAAGATAATTTCTTACATTATATTTCATCAATGTTGTTTTTTCAGTAATCTTATATCTGATATTTTAGTAAGTTTCTTTGCAATTACAAGAAAAAGTATTACTAGTAAATATTCTGTTAGAATAGTGGTTCGAATGGAAATTTACTATTACACTAACGGATATTAACGGATATTAAAGCATTCGGATAATGGGGGATCGGATATGGGAAGTTTTACTATATATATGAAAAACTTTTTTTCGCCTATTATTTGTAAAATTATATTAAGTTACGAAAGTATGCGCTCAATATTCTACTGTAAACAATTAAAATTCGAGTTTTAAGGCTAGAATAAGAATGAATGACTATTTACTTGCACGTTTCTACCAGAAGTTTTACTTTTGCTCATGATCAGTAAAAGTAAATTTTAACGATAGTACTTGTATTGTCTTCGTTTTACGTCTTAAAAGAATTTTTCCTTTGAATTGTCGTTTTTTGCGTATTGCGTTCCTTTTTTCTTTTTTCTCTTTTATCGTTTTCTTCTAATACATATCTACGCCCTCTTGATTTTTCTTCCTGTAATGAGAATGGAACGAAATGGCACAGGAGAAGAAATGGCCTTGATGGGCCAATACATTTGGTCTGTAGTTTAAACCTAACCTAACCTCTTTTACTTTAAACCTATGCTTTTTCCCTTTCTCTACATTAGGATCTATTTATTATTTTTGAAATTTCTGAATTAATCGAGCTTATTATTATTATTCTGAATTATTTTATTTTATTTTATAATTTACTTTTATGTCCAGCACTTAGTATGTTTTTATTTTTTATGTTTATTTAAGAAATTTTTAACGTAAGAATAAATTTACAAATAAGTTTTTGAGAAAAATATCGTTGGAATATTTGAAGGTATGTTATGTTTCTTTTTTTTTATTGTGTGAAATTGACAACTTTGAAAAAAATTGTCGAAGTAATGTAATTGTTAAACTTTGAACAAAGAGATTTTCAGAAATAATTTTGTTTCATCGAACATCTTACAGTATTATAATTAATATAAAACTCACAGATATGAGTATTCCTAAAACTTTTTACTTTTAAAAAAAATTTTATTTTTTGGGGAATCGTGAAGGTATATTAGTACTAGAGGTGAATTCTGTTTTCGTAACTTAATATCATCAGAATGTTCATGGAATATTCTTTTCATTTCTTTTCAATTTAGCGCTCCTCTAATTTGCCCCTAATTTCAGATGTAAATTCCTTTCTTTTGAATTGAAATAAAAGAAAATGGTACGTTAGATTTTATGCAAATGGACCTAGTTCTTTTGTAGGCGTTTCTTGTAATTTGATTAATGGTAGGTACCACGTATAACCGGTTTCGTGAGATCGCTACAGAAAAATGAAATACTAAAATTGTTTTTCTGACTACCTATTTGAGAAATATTTTAAAAATAAATTACAAATGAAAGAAGCACTTGTCAAGTAGTATAGTATAACATAATTGTTTCTCGATAGTATAATAAATAAAACAAACTAAAATATTTCTGATGTTATGAAATATTAGGAAATTATATTATATTATAATTTGAACTTTATCCGATGATTGTTAAGAATTCTCGGTCGAAGAATAAAATTCTATTTCAATTTTAATTGTATATTAATAAAATTCTTTTTCCAGAAGAACGAATTATTTCACGGTACTATATTTTGTAAAATACAGTACACGTTATATTTGTAAAACAGATTTTTAGTTTCAGAATATTACTATTTATTTTAGTACAATTAGTGAAGTAGTGTTTACGTAAATTAGTTATTTTTTTTTTAGTCGTGTTTTAGTTCTTTTTAACTCAAAAATCATTTTTAAACACAGATTTTGTTGTTAACTAGGAATAATAAGAAAATGTTGTTTATTTTCTTATGCTGAAATTTTAATTAATGAATTTGATTATGTATTTACGTATCTATATTAACACGTGTATTTTATAAATGTTTGAAATTCATGTTCATTGTTTGAAACATAAAAGAAAATAGAACAAGG
The DNA here is from genome assembly GCA_001276565.1 of Melipona quadrifasciata. Taxonomy (NCBI): domain Eukaryota; kingdom Metazoa; phylum Arthropoda; class Insecta; order Hymenoptera; family Apidae; genus Melipona; species Melipona quadrifasciata. The sequence continues at coordinate 71,358 of KQ435982.1, read as the reverse complement.
AACATGCAACGTTAATCATCCTCTTGGCAGAGTCTTATGATACTTTATTATATTTTGAACTATATTTACTCTAATCTGATGTAATTGCAAGAAATATAATTAAATTGATAAAATGTTTTTTTAGCGACATCTCCTCCAGCCAAAAAGACGAATGGTTTGTGTAGGTAAGTCGCTTAAATAATAAAAATCTTCTTCACACTATAAGTAATTCTACTTTAATCTTAAACGTACGTAAATTTAACCAAAATATGTGCTGCCTTTTCAACTCTTCGAACCTTCACGTAACATGTATATCGCGGGAAACAAATTCAGGATTTATACCAGCAATCAAAAATTCTCTCCATTGTCCATTCACACGAACATCTTGTTCAATTTCATCCTTCCAATCCAGGCAACATCGACGAATAAAACCAGCGTATAGAAACCATCAGCTATCATAAAACGATAAAAAACAGCTTCACCTCTCCCATCCCAATCACCGATCCACTTTATACAATCCCGCCATACAAATCCACTTATTCATCCACTCCGATCCCAATCTGGCTCACAAAAAAAAAAAAGAAGAGAAAAATAAAAAAATAAAAAAAATAAAAACCGACACATCATCTTCCACAAGTTCACCCGTCCAGTTGCCCGCACAATCACTGATCGGCTTGATTACACCAAGTGAAAAATACGGAATCGTATTGAAGGTAGGATTTTCCACGAACGTCAAACGCACACACGTCAGACCATAGACTTTTATACCGGAACAAAACAGAAACATGCTTTGTCCAGTTGAAAAATCTCTGACGCGCACGTCGAGAGGTTGACGCTTATAGGAAATATGTCATATATCACCGGTCTTAAGGTGATTCAACGTACGTGTCGGTATAATACAGGTTTTGCATTTTAAATTAACTTTTTCGCCGGTCGTATTTGCAAATCAAATTCGTCCTTTCGCGAATCAGATTCACCCTTTTGCTAATCAAATTTAACTTCCGGGTGATTCAAAAGTGACATTTAGTTATTTCGCTATATTCTCCAACGACGAACCCCATTGAAGAAGTTTTCTCAAAAATTAAATTCTGTGCAAGAAATATTTTAAGATATCCTTATTCTGACCATGAACATTTAGTGGATGTTTCAACAATCATTCCTACAAATTGTCACAATTATTATACGAATATGTACGTAAAATAATCATGCGCCGCAGCAGGCGAATCGTTATACGTAGATGAATGTACAATAATGTGTATATAAATAAATATTATTTTAATAAAATAAGTATTTTAATTTTATGTTATTTTAATACAATAAGTATTTTAATTTTATGTAAATTTTTTGTTTATTGTTAGTGTCACTACATATACATGCAATGGAAAATTTTTATTTCGGCATAACAAGTTTACATCGGATTTTATTTTTATTACAGTGGCTTGAGAAAACAAATTTGTAAAAAAGATTTGATTTGCTAAAGAGTGAATTTGATCTATGAAAGTAAATTTAACTTGCAAACTGGTAAATATCATCTGCAAAAGAGTTAATTTATTGTGCAGAAAGAGTGCAAAACTTGTACAGACATGAAAAGAAGTCTTGTGAAACGGTAAAGAGGTTTGTAAGATACGTTCAATCAATTGGTATTCTTATATTGACACGTTCAACCAATAAATATTCGCATATAAAGAATTCTCGCTCGTTGCACTTCCAGTTAATTGCTCGTTATTTACCAGAACCTCGTTTGCTGCGTTTCACATGCAAGGTGAAGATTGTAACTTGGTGGAAATAGCAGCCGCGATAGGTTAATAGAGATAGAAACATACGTAGTAGTCAGTGGTGAACGTATAATAAATCATTGATCTCATTACTCTTAGTACAAGAAGCATTTAATAACAATAACTGCAAAACACAGTGTGCTAAGTGATAGATACAAAGAACTATGCGAACGAATAATAGAGTCACAGGAACGAATTTCGAGAATTTAGTATGAAAAGTGTTAGATTGTTTGAAGATTGTGAATCACGTGTGTTTGTTTTCTTATATTATACTTGATTCGTCTCGTCTGTTCTGGACAAACTATAGATTGCTACTGAGAAGATCCGAGAGATCGTAATTTTGTCTCTCTCGCGCACATAAAAAACGTGAAATAAACAGCAAAAGAAGAAAGTTGAGAGAAAGTGATTGCAAATTTCATAATTTAACGAATAAAAAATCACTGCTCGCCACATTAAAAAAAGGAATCATTACAGATATTACTCACTCTTTTTAATGTCGTTTTCAAACCAAGGTACATACTGCAACGATTGTCTATAAAGTGACGTAACTTTGTAAGAAAACTCATAGAACGATCTATTTGGTCTCATCTTGAAGCACGAAACTACCACTTTGACAGTAGTAATGTGTTCGTTTTACATCATATAGCGGATGATGAACATATTTTTTTCTCCGAGATTGTAAAAGTTTAAACATTGAAAATTTTTTTGCTGATTATTATTTCGAAAACTGAAGTCGAACAACAAAAGTCCAAGAAGTCCTAACGTTTCGTTATCCCAATAACGAGTCAAAGTTCCGTTCGAAATGATGAAAAATAAATCGAAACAGCAAGTTTGAAGGGATCGAAAAGAGAAGATTTCAATCTTCAAAATCATGGTGGATCTAGTAGTCACGTTTGAAGTTTTACAATTTTCAAGAAAAGAATTCTCACTTTCTCACGCGTTACTCAATGTAAAATCATCTTCAAAAAAGTAAATATATGCATTATGAAACCAAGTAGATCGTTGTATTATCTTTTTTTTTCTTATAAAGTTACATTAGCTTAAATTGTCCACAATTTTTCACCATCATTGGTTCAATTGGTTCAGTCACGGCGAGTCTATGATCAAAACGCACCGTAACACAAAAGTAACTTTCGAAAATCATTTCTTGGATCATTTAACGGAGTTGTCCGTTACGTCAGTTAGTTATGATATATACGTGCGTTGGACGCGTGTAGGAACGCGTCCCACCTTCAAGAAACTTTCGCAAAACGCGGTGTTTCCTCGTAGAGCAACCCTCTGAAAAGGCAGCACGAGCTAGAACAGAGGTGGCGAACTGACGATCCTCGGGTCGCAGCCCTACTTTTTTGATCGATAGGATTCCCCTCCTCTATTTAACTGCTGAAATTAAAAGAGGATCGGAGAAAGAGCATCTGGGAAAGAATGCATGGAGTGTAAACTAATCTTGATGAGAAAACCGGCAGATTGAGCGAATGGTGGGTGGGGGAAAAGTTCGCTGCCTCAGAACTAGTGAAAGACAATTTTCGCAAACTAACCATTTGCAATTGGTTCTTGGTCGTTTCAACAGAGGCAGGCCTGGACCAGAGCCCGCAGGGTGAACCGGTGCGGTGGTGCCCTCACCGCCCCCCTCCTTCCCTAACCCGGAGACGTGACGACGCGATGCGTCGCTTCGTTCCTATTCACATCGGTCGCGTGTTACCGGCGAACATCTCGTTGCGTGCCACGCAACTCCCCAAAACACACCCTTTCACTTCCACCGAACGGATCGGCGAACTTTCACCGATCAGCCTCGATCAGCCCCCGGAGCAAGCAAACGTCACGTGGTGCGTGTACCAGCTGAAAAAGTTGTTCCTGCAGATCGTTGACACACGTCACACGTAGATCTGTTAGCGTGGTCATCGAGTCATCCGTCATCTCGCGGATAGAACTCGTGCCTTCTGATCCGTCTGATCTGCGCGTTTCACCGCGTGCTTCTTCGAGTTCGAGCGGGAACAGAGCTCGAAGAACCAAGACGAACGGGGTGGGATGGTATCGTTGACTGGATGCGAGGCGTGTGGACACGTGATCCGACGGATAATTGGACAAAATTTCGTTGCAGCGCGAATATACGTTGTATGAGTGTGTGTGTGTGTGTGTGTGTGTGTGTGTGTGTGTGTGTGAGAGAAGAGGAAAGCATGTCGATTCATGAGATTCGGAGAGAGAGAGAGAGAGAGAGAAAGCGGGAGTGAGACTTGGAAAGAGGAAAGAAGTCATGGGTGCACAGCTAGAAAAACCGGAGATTTATTCTCGTGGTACGTGTGTGTGTAAACATTTGTTCTTTTCTCTTTTTCCATTTTTTCTTCTTTTTTTTTTTTTTTTTCGTTGAGCTTTACGCAATTTTTGTCACGTGTGAATAGCCGGGTGTCTCTTCGGTACCGATTTCACGGATACACGTGCACACTCTCGTGAGAATTTTGCGACGGGAGCAACAAATGGAATTCAGTCTTCACAGAATGTGAACGCGTTTGCTATTTGCCAGTTGTTCTAAAAGTGTCCAATTTTCACCAACCAGTGAATTACGTGTCGTATGGAAGAACGATGACACACTCGGGGAGATCTTGGTTTTTGTTTCTTCGCGCTTTCAAACGCAAAATTTCCCACCGCGACGGAATCCACTGTCGATGTTGATCAACGTCGACACCGGAGAGCGATATTGGTCCATTCGGCGGCCGTTAACTTTGGATTGACGTCAGCCGTGTGCACGCGTGCAAAGGGTGAATTACACAGGTAATATTGATCGGGCCGAAAGGCAGAGAAACGTTTCGTGGAAAATCGTTACCGTGTGGGCACCGTGTATGCATGCGGGCGCGGTACGTGCGCTACGTGTCGCTGGTTAACGTGTGCGTGGTTAAATTGCGTTGATGCGTGAGTGTCGCGAAGTGAAAAACCGCGAGCGCAGAGGCCGCGGCTGGAATAATCGCAACGGGCCTCGGACACGGAGGGGAAAGTTTGATAAAAATGACGTTCTGCACGCTGGCATTTCTCTTCATCCTAACTGAAAAAAAGAAAAATACGACATGGAAGAGTATGTAAAATAGGAAACTAGGAAGAAATTAATGACTCCGAAGCGAATTATCGCTCAAGATTTATTGTTCGCGTGTATAGCCTGAGCATCGTTCCTTTACGTTTTCATCGTTCTCATTAGTGTTTTCCCGTCGCGATCGCTTCGTTGATTCCACGATATCCGTCGATCAAGGGGCATTAGTTCCTACAATGTTTCTCAACTCGTAGACGGACGATAGGGCAAGAGTCGAGGCACGCTTTACGAAGAATGATTGCGACAAGACTGCCTGCACCTCGCGCGGTGTGAATTGCACAGAAGTTATGGCAAACGATAAAAGCAGATTTACGAGACGCGAATTGATAAACGATGCATGGTGACGTGAAGGAATGTGAAATTTTTTAAGAGTAAGTCTCGAGGAAGCTTCCATGTTGAAACATTCCGATTTGGCAGCTCGTTTCAAGCTCGTTCGTGCGTTGACGAGTGTCAGGAAAATATGACGTGAATCTTTTCGAGTTTGCTTTCCTAAGGTCTCTTTAACATCGTACAAAGTGTTCGAAAGTTTTCACTGGCGAAAATACAGTTGTACCAAATATATAAAATAAAAACACAAAAGTCTCGAGAATAATTCGTCATACTTCGCGAGTGATTGACAAATGACGAACCTTGCTCCGATTAGCTACTGACGAAGATAACAAACCTCGACACTTCGAGAATTGGTAAAGAGACAAATTGGACAAATTTAGATTACCTGTTTCTTATCTGAAGTAGATAAGACACTTGGAAAATTTGATGATTTATTTAAACTATGCTCTTTGATATTATCTGTTTTGCCGACAATTTCAAAGCAAAATTTAAAAATCGATCACCTCCTAATTTTTATTGTAATTTTATTATTACAACACGCGTGACTTGCGTCACAGCACAATTGCATCGAATTATCAGGAAATTGACATCGCGCGTGTCAAAGATTCATCCAAATCGGTGTAATTTCGCTATCTGAAGGAGAAATTAATTCAACGTGCGTTTTTCACACGCGAACTGAATGTTGTTATTACGTTAGAACGAATATAGTAAATCTCCGTACATTCGAAATGACAATCGCCGTAGCGTATACTTAGCAGATATTGTTGTAAACTTTTTCTGATACGCCAGTTATTCGTAGGATCAGGATAGACCAATCGTACCATAGAAAAATAATCGAACATTGGACGAGAACCATCCAGAAATACCGACTGAACGACCCCTGTTTTATACTACAGTAATGACAATAGTTTTGTTCTTTCAAATTTCCTGAGTTACTGCACAAATGTAAATTAATCGCACAAAATTTTTATATACGAGTCTCGACGATTTTAAGAACGAGATAGGGGGAAAAAAAAAAAGAAAAACGAACGAACGTACGCAGATGTGACATGGAAACGTCATTCTCCGGTTTGACACAGTTTTACAAAATAATTTTACTCTACGATCTTTTTGTACTATTTTTACACTATATACAAAATCAGAACGAGATCCTTTCACTGCCTTTTACGGGGACAATAAATAAAATTCGACGTAAAGCCGTGTCGGAACAGCCAGCGAATATCTTCTCTATCGTTTCGTCTCTCGTGCGAGCATTTTCTGTTCTTTTTTTTTTTTTTTTTTTTTTTTTTTCTTTTTTTAATTGTCACGAACAACAGTGCGACACGAAGTGAAATGCGAGCGTCAGAGATCGTACTCGTATACATGTAACATATTTGTATCTACTACTAGCCGTTCAGCTTTGTGCCGTCTCCATAGATTACAGATATAAAAAGCATATATAGTTATAGAGGTTATAGCTGCGGGAGAAGGATGGTAGTTGAATGAATGCGAGTGCAAACAATAGAGATACGACGTGTGCGAAAGATGGAATATATATGAATAATACGAGAGAGTTTTTAACTATCGACATTAGTACGAAGTCTGTATCACGAGATGTGTTGACACGATCGACAACATCGATCAGAGACAAATTGTAAGTATCTGGAGGATCGAGATTCGTGCTGTCTGCCAAACTAAGAATTATGAAAAGTCGGGATTGTATCATGTGTGAGTTAATTTTCCTATGTTTTTTTAAATGGATTTAAATATTATGTATATTTGGTATGTAACAATAATTTCAAAGAATTCGAAAAGTGAACATATCTTTTTACTGTGTAAATTTTCAAATTAGAGATGGAGATAAATAGGAAGAAACAGTAGAATATAGAAACATATCATACGATTAATATAACTCTTCTGGATCGGAAATATTTCACAATTTCGTCTGAAAATTTCGAAAATCGAATGCAATATTTAATAGAATCGAGTAGAATCTCATTTGTTCTTTGTATTAAATTTGATTCGTATTATTCGTTCTGACAGTATCTCTATCGTATCTATTTTTACAATAATTAGCATTAAAAGAGTGTATACATATCTGTACATATCAAAAAATCATGCAAATACGCGATGAGGGGCATGCATGCACTTGTTCAGCTCTTTGAAATTATATTGTAAAATCATAAAATTATCTGATTTCCTATCATATTGGGAAAATATTTAAAATATTTAATCACGCTGAATTTATACCTTTTGTTCCTTTTAAGATTTGATTGTAATTCACCAGTGTTGGACCATTCTGATCTATTATCTGCGATCTCCTAAGCTGAAATAGAATGGTCTAAAACTCGAAGAATTGAGAACGCTATAATCCCGACAGACAGCACTGATGAACGAAGAGAACAAGAGAAGTGTCCATTGTTTCTCGTAGCCGACTGATTCTTTCGGCTCCAGTCTTAACTGCTTACTCACTTGTACGCTTAATGGAGATGCGACGATGGTTCAACAGCACGAGACGATGCCGATTGCGAGGGAACGAAAGGTAGAAAGAAACATAAAGGACGAAGGTCGGAGAGGAAGTGCGTGCGGTCGCGAGAGACGAAGAATTCAAGAGAGAGAGAGAAAAAATTAAGAGGGAATGTGATGAGGAGAGTGAATGTCGGGCAGAGAGATGCGAGTGGATGAATTCGCAGTCCTTTGCGGCTAACGGCCGCGATTAGGCTAAGCGAGTAGATAAGAAGTTCCGATTAATTGGATTCGGACACACGGAAGCTAGCTAAAACTGCCATGGAGGAAGCGAAGTAGAGAAATGAACGTAAGTGAAATTTAGATAAAAATCGACCACTGCCTTGGTGCATCTCTTGACATTCCTTCGATTTGGAAAGAAATTATTTGGAATTTTTTTTGAAAAATACGAGTGAATTTTTAATAAATAATTTCGTAATGATTACACGATATTGACCGAGTCATTTTCAATTAATCAGTTCAATAATTCATTCGTTTTCAATTAATCGATTCGTTTTTTTATGATTCTTCTAGAAACAAAGGCTAATTGAATAATTGATTAATTTTTGTTGCAATTAATCCTCAACTTGAGGATTAATTGAACGATCTTTATTTCTAAAAGAATTGTAGGAAGTGAATTTAAGAAGGTTAAAGTTTGTAGCCACAATTTTAAGAAGAACGGAGGAAAAAATGAACAAAAATGTTAATTTTAAGCAACTGAACTAGAGGTTAACGTGTAATTTTATTGCGTATTTGCAGCTATTCTCGCGTTGAGTATTCAACATTTGAAAATGTATCAGGCAAGTGGTTTAGCTGCATGTATAAAGGGGTAATTATGAGTCTGCGCGTTAAACGAAAGAATGGTTCGAAATCTTTTCTTGGCTTCTCCTCTCGAGGATGGAAGCCCAGTCACGTTCTTTGTCGTTTTATCAATTCGATAAGCGAGAAATTTTGACAGAGAGAGTCGCGAAAGAGATACTATTTAAAGAAATTGAACTGAATCTTAACTCTTCAATTGGGTTTCAATTGTTCGGACACGTTCGCATCGTCGGACTATTGACGCGTTTTCGTAACAAACAATTTCCGAAACACGAATTCACAGCAAATTCATGCGCTCTTCTTTTCTGACAACAGCCTCGCGGCATCAATGAAATATGTAACTTGTCGTAAATATCGCGTCAGTGGTATATCATTTCGTGGTCTCCAGCTGAAATTCCTTGAATTACTACGACTCGTTATTACTTGGCGATCGTGATCGTCGACATTTTCCCCGACAACATTATTTCCCCTTTATCTTTGACGATCTCGTGCCGCCGGAGCTTGTACAATTTAAAAGCAAACAACAGCAAATATGCCATGTTTTGTAAGGGAGGAAATGAAGGGTTATTAACGCACCAAAGCCTCTTTCATGCGTATGTTTCAAAGCGATATCATCTGAAACACGAGCTAAGAGCTGCCATAAATATAATTCAACCGCGAATAAATAAGGGGCACGTGATGTTTGCTAGAAGCGAAACACGCGTCGAAGCAATAATGATCCTGTAAATTGAATTTTGAGAATGAAGGGATTTTTTTCATTGTAAATTGCACATAAAAATACTTTTCAATTGACCTTTCAATGCGAAATTTATAAATTTTGTCTATGGGGTACAGTATATAATTTTACAGTATTATCTGATTATTTGTTTTTTGTAACATTTTTTTATCGTTCGATAAAATACGAATAAAAATATCGGTCAACGATATGTTTCATGAATGTTGTGAATTCGAGTTTTTAAAAATTTTTGGCGAAATCCATCTGAATAAAACTTCCAATTTAGACTAGATCAATTCTCTCGCGTATTCTGCGCTTGTTTTTATTCGCTGTGCGATTGCTTTAATTCTATGCATCTGGGGTCACATTAGACGAATGTAAATGCATTCATAATGATACACATGAAACGTTTCTCATTTTATATTCCTCCGCATTAGATTCTGTCGCATTTATTACATGCAAATTAAACTTCTCGTACTACCCTTGGATTCGTTTGAGATTTCTGAACATCT